>JABJVR010007724.1:0-47810 GCA_025773905.1 Chitala chitala | reverse complement strand
TTAACTGGATTCGAAATGTTAGGGTAAATATTTACAGTACTTTAAAGTTTGGAGGATAACTTCTAATTTCTTAACGGTTATACGAACTTGACTTTTATTAATTTAGTGTTTTAGCTACATTATAAAAGATTACACCATGCATCACGACTTCAGTTCACGTTAATATTATGTGTGGTAATATTCCTGTTTTGTAATTTGCTCCATCGAGCCAAGCAGCCGTTTATGGGTTTCCGGGTTCGTAACTCGCATATCCCCACCCCCAAAAATGTACGACAGCGTAGGTCACTTATGTACGGTATATCGTATGATAATTACGGTGGAGAGTATGATGGTATAGCATAATTATATAGTTGGAATACAACAACAGCAACGAATTCTGTGACGTCAATAGCAATAAGGTAAATTAAACACGTAATAAAATTATAAAAGATAATTTTGACCGATGTATACACAAACTGATATATATTCAAATGTATTGTTTCCCTCCATCGACGAGTTCAATTTATAAATTTGTAGCAAGGTTAGAATGTTCACATTTACAGATTTTGTGTGTTTATTTTGGTCATGGAATGCGTTGAATAATGTTTCTGAATTACATGTTTGAGTTCTATACTAAATGCAGCTTTACTTATGAATGCTAAAGAACGCAAGTGTCACGTGCAAAAAGAAGCAAAGGATCCGCAGTCTGAATTCTTTTTTATTGCATGTCAATTTACAGCTTCGCAATGTAGCTTTTATGAGGCCTTCGCAGTCTGCTATTGGTTGCCGGTGGTCATGTGAAAGAAAGCGACGTCTTCGTGGTCAGTCTCCTGATTTCCCAAGCGTTTTGCCGCATTCAGTTGTTAAAGCGTCTCAACCTCCGAAATTCTGTCTTCTCCTTCTTATAACACGTTAGCATTGGTCGAATGGATTAAGTACAAATTGGGCCTTTTCTTAGTTTGGCAAATTATCTCGATTACTCATAACTACAGCGACTTTTTTTTCCTGATGTCTTTACAATAATTAACCGCAATCCTATTGAACTGTCACATACCTACGATATAAACTTTGTTTCGCTAATTCATTGTAGCAATAATTAGGAAGAAATGGATTATCAGAGTCAATCAACACTAACTGGTGAGTAAACGGTTAATTGGTTATTTGTCACCTGTCAACCCACAGTATCTTCTTGGCATCATCTTTAATTTGTGTATTTTCATTCGTTTCATTTAACGAAAGAATATGACTTTTAATTCATGTACAAATGTTATGCTGAGAACCTGGAATATAACGAAGGTTTAATGTAATACAATAAGTTGGACATTTTGTATTTTATACATTTAATGTCTAATTTCACGCACTCAGTTATCAATAATCATTCTTTGTAATGTTTTTACAATGTGTTACACTGGACTCAACACCACAAGTCTGTTGTTCATTTACATTCTTAATTGTAATGTTGCATTTGTTAGAAATGATAACCTTCAAATTTAAGGGCATTTACTTGTACGTTATTGTTGTCGTTGCTGTTTACTGTTACGATTATATTCATCATTCACCATTAGTGCTAGTCTGTGTTATAAAGCTTGTTGTATCTTGAAAACATGTAGAAAACAGCTATATGAATCATGCACCATGCATACTCTTACGTGTATGCAGTATTGTATAAGCTGTAACATACATTCAACATTTACACATAACAAATGCATGTATATATGTTGTGTGTATGCCAGTGATTCATTAACTTCAATGAAGAAATCAAGAAAGTGCAAAGAATAAATGCAATTGTTTACGGTGTTTATATAAGTAAATATAATTGTATAAATTTTGGAACAGCTATTTACGGTGGAGAAAGCTGTACATCTGAGAGCTAAGTTCAGCTGTCTGGTGCACTGTGCACTAGAACAAAGACCGTATTTCATTGCTCTCTGGTAGCTGTTGCTGAAGTATTTACAGCCTTACTGCAATGCGGCAGGAAGGAATGGCCTCAAAGAGGACACTGAAAGCAGGGCCAGTAACCACACACAAGAGAGTCTGACATTACTCAGAATGCTAGCCAGAAGAACTGAAATGTAACCTCACCGGCAATATTGCAAAGGAACATATAGTTTAACATCCTTCTGTTCTCTGTAGAATTGGTGGCTCCTGACTCTATGAGATATACTGTAGCTACTTACATATTAGGACACGTGGGCAGTTGGTCAGATATTTGAGTCATGTCTTTTATACAGTGTTATATTCTAATGAATACAAATATACTCCAGCAAAATGCCACATGAACAGCCTTTTGGTCAAAATTTCAATTCTAGATTGCTCGTAGTTTTTGGTTTGAATATGTTATGAATTTTATTAGTGGAAATAATTTAGTCAAGATCATTGATGAATGTGTAACTTAGCAATGGATACATAATGGCTTGTGCATTTATTCTATGTACTTCTTGAGCTGTATCTCAGCTGAGGTTTAACACTAGGTTTCATTAATTTGCAGGTTACAGAAAGTGCAATGCACTGTCATCATTCCTTTCTCAAAAAATGTTCTTGTTTACAAAAAAAAAAAAAAAAAAACATTTTGAATGTCATTTTGTTTGACACTGACTGTTGGGGTGATTAACACTGAAATGAATGAATGTCTGAAAAATTGAAGGTGGGATTGTCATGATATGTCAAGAAATGTCATGATATGGTTGATATTTTGAAAGCACAGTATTGTGCTACAAGAGGAAATACTCATATACATATGACTGATATGGGAAGAGACACAGTAACAACAACCTTGAAGAAACCTGCAATTGGAAAGCAGACTTAAAAGGAAATTATCACCAGATTCGATCAGCATGTTATCAGCCAGCAATGAAGGAAACGTGCTACCTCTCCAAAAAATGTGATGATTTCATTGTATTGTTTCCTGCTTCCTGTTTGTGTTTCACTTTGTGTACTGTTATTTGTTCATTTTATGGCAGTTACGCATTTATGTGTTTTTGGGGGTTTCACATCGCTGGTCATGCTTTTTATTTTTCCCCTTTCCATTGTTATAACAAAACTTAACAGATTTAAATAGTACATGAAATTTTAGCTGTTCTCCTTATAGGTAATTTGTGTTTGTGTACTACTTAATCTTTTAAATTACAACGTGAATAAGCCATAGTGGAGAGGATCAAGATTATTAACGTTATATAATAAATTACTTAGACCACAGTTACACTTTAATTAACAACAATGTTAAAAGTGAAAAAAAAATTTTGCAATGTAAAAACGAGTATCAATTTACGATGGGACATAGTTTTAACTTTATCCGGCAGGAGGCGCTATTGCCCAACAGTCAAACGTACTCGGTTAATCATTTAAATTGGTCGAGAAAGGATGCTTGATTGGTCCATCTGAGCACGTGATTTACTGTTTATAAGATTTCTTTGGGTCAAATAACATGTTAAGGTTATTAAGGAATTTTGCTTAATGTATTACATTCGTTATGTAGATGTTATTTGAAATTGTATACTACATAGACAGTACGATTAGTTTATACTATATAGTGATGTGAAGTGGCATAATTGCATATTTTCCATCAGAAAAATTGTATAGCTGTGCAGACTGCAATTTAAGTGTAAGGTCCCTCTGCCCCGAGCGGAAATGATCAGAATGAACCATAGTCATAATGAGCATACAACATTGCACATATACACAAAATAATGGAAAATTATTCAGTTAAACGACTAACAAACGAGATTAATATAGTATAATGTTTGTTTTTTATTGTTCTTTAAAATCACGCACTAGTAAACAAGTTAAACTTATTTAAATATTTTAGGTTAAAGGTTTTCTAGTATTCCAGTAATGTAACGTGCCAGAGTGATGCAAAGGTACTGTACTTTACTTGTTTGGTTGAACTTCCCAGAGATGTCATAAAAGCAGTGAAGACGGCAATATAAACGCTGACATTTCACAGAAAGCTTGTTGCCACGTTCTCTCCTTGCCACCACGAACGTTTTATTGTTTTACTGTCACCGAGTTTTGCTACAATCAAAGTATAGGCGAACATGATGTCCAAAAATTATTTTATAGCTCAGAAAGAATAACCATTCTACATTTGTTTTAAAAGTCCAGTTCCCTACTGCTGTATAATGGGCGCGCATGTCTTAGATTTAATTACAAGACAAATTAAATATCAGCAACGCTGGCCTACACGTTTTCTAAAAACGGTGACTAAAAGTACAAAAATACATTTTTTGAATAAATGTCATACTAACAGCCGCTGTTATTCCTTTCGTACAATTCTGATACCGAATATATGGTATTACAGCTGTTTTGTGAGGCAGGCAGTACGTAGAATAATTAAGCACAGCTTAGGGTTTACTCTGACATCAGTCCTGCCGCCATTATTGAATAAGTGCAACTTGGACAATTATTTATGGCACCAAGGCGGTGTCATGAATGGCTATGGGGGAAGCACGTGATTCCATTAAACTTTGTTTTATGGCCAGAGACTTGACAAGCCAAAATATAATTCACATTGTATGTTAGCGCGGACGTGCGGAAGGTTTAGGATTGCAGAGAGATCTGTGAATAGGTGGAAGTGAAGATTAACCTTTGGTTCGCTCACGTTATGGCTGCGTTTCTTGGCGGCCCCGTTTTCTCTTGCACCGGTCGTCAAGGTAGGCTTTTCGTTCGTCTCAAGTTACGCAAAGACTATAAATGTTTTTTTAAATGTAATCGATCTCTTAAGGTACATCGATTTAAAGTTGTTAGCTTTTGTATACTGTTTTAAAAAGTACAGGTGACACAGCAATATCCTTTAATGAAAATATTCAACCTGTTACTTAAACGAGTAACGATTGTTTTGAAAATGTAACTTAATTCAGTTTTGCACATGATGTATAAGTGATTATCATTCTACTGGTACACAAAACTCGCTAAAATCTACACTTTTAAAATGAAAATGGGGTATTGTAAAATTTGAGAAAAACTTTAAACACATTAACATTTTAAAATTTTATTTACACCATGTTTGTATTCGTTATTTTGTGTTACATAGTTTGACACTTTTTAGAAGTTCCCCCAGTTAGTTCCTGTAGTAAATCTTACGCACTCAGTCTAGTAGGTACATTGAAACTATACGTAATGGGTTATTTACTTCAAAACGCAATTTGTGGCACCAAGATTGAATATTGTGCGTGGGTTTAATAGGATAATAAGCAAAACTAAACTAATGATTTCGATCTCAGATATTGAAGGATGTATTGCATGCCCTGTGTACATGTAGGCCATGTAAGACCCAATTTAACTTAAATTATATATATATATATATATATATTTTTTTTTTTTTTTGTAGAGCGCCCCCTATGGTAATGACATCATTTTGTCTGCAACTAGTTTTAAATGTCTTTTTAAATTATCTACTTACGATGCATAAATACATATTATCACTACTGTATTATGTTTTTTTCATATTTATGATATTTATTCTCAAAATTTAAAATAAAATTAATTTTAAGAAATTACGGAAAATGCATACAACTACAAGTAAATAACTGTGTTTAAATATATTCTATATTACACCGCAAAATGATCAAAAGACGTGTCGTATAATTTTAATTTCTTGTGTCTGTCGTCCGTTTTTGTTTATTGATGAAAAACGAGAGTACGTCCTGCGAATCTGTATATGAAAATTAAGATACTCTTAGCTTGATAATCATTTTTAGGATTGCTAACAATTTACATAAATTTTAAAATTCCATAAAAACTTTGAAAGAGCATATTGTACTAACAGTTTGTTAATTCTTATATTTTATAAAAATTTTCTGGAAAACATGAAGTAATTTCTTTAAGCAAAAGGAGTTTTCCACTTTACGTTGTTAGAATAATGCGAAAATAAAAATATTTTGTTATTAGAATTTCATTGTAATATTTGAATACTTAGTAAAAGTGAAAAATAACAGGTAAATTTTTAGCTTACTCTTGTTCATTAGTAACTCGGCTTTGACCCGTCTGCACAAGTCGCCCGAGTAAGGTGAAACGTAGGTCATGCTGTCTCACAAATATGAAAATGCGAACTGTCCAACAGGAACAATTTAACTGAAATGAAACATTTTATTTTTATGTCGAACATAATGTTTTCACTGTGCTTTTGTTTAAATTCTGAATTACCAATTATATTGGTATTTATTTTTAATCAATCGTAAACCCGGTGTTTTTCAATTTTAAACAAGTTACTTGTTATTTGCCCTCAAATTAAATATACAAAGTCACTAATTTAGTCAAGTAGTGGTGTCATCAAGTCAGGTACTTTTTATTGCGCGGATTAATTTATAAAACCTGGAAAAGTGTCAAAAGTAAAAGAAAAACTAAGCATCAATGATCGGCAGATTGGATTAACCATAACTTTATTCGCTTATGACGTGGATAAAAATGAATTAAACTTTGTGATGTGGTTAGATATGATTTAGTTTGAACCCCCCTAGCCTTCAGATTTATTTTATAGGAGAACATTCCTTATCAGAGCTTAAAAGAGTTGTCGGAAGTATTGCAGGATAAAATTACTTTTAATGTTTAAATGCCAAAGTAAAATACTGTCGATGTACTTAACAGTAGATTGGAATTTTGTGTTATTGCTGTTGTACATGTCCTGACCTGTGTTTTCCTCAATGTGGTTCTGTTTCATAACAATGAGACAAATAATCAACTTGTAAAAAAGGAAGAAGGGTCTCGAAACCCGTAGAAAGTCAAACTAAGGTAGGATTATGCAACTGTATTAAAGAGCACACTCTTACACACCGTTATATTTTGAAAATAATAAACTGATCTTCTCTGGAAAGGAAATCCTTTCTGTATGATTCCACAGGGCAGCTCATTTTGTTGCCTTTTTATAGTTTATGCACTAATCGCAACTGCAAGTCAGTTATTTTCTTGTTTTCCGTCGTCTATATATACCCTGTAGAACCGAATTTGTGTTAAAAATCACAGTCACAGATTCGATTCTAGGGGAGTATATGGGCGATGCAAAAACTTCGATTTTCTTTTAGATTTTACAAAATTTACGTGGGTAACAATAACGCATTTTAAAATATTGTGATATTGTAGTTGAATTAATATTTTAATTTCTTAAGTATATCTTAAGTACATAATAAAATATAAGAATTTTTAAACGTAAGATATTTGTATTTGTGGTTCTTCATGGTGTATATGATGCAGTGTAGTTTACAATTTTTATATATGATAAGGAAACATTGCTTAAGTGATGTTTTAGCCTGCGTTTGGTGTTATGCATTGTAGCACTGAAATTTAAATAGCATTAAAATAACCTTCCAGAATATATTGTGAACGGTGTATTTAACATACGTTAGTGCTTAGTCTTGAATGTACAATCGTTTCTATTTAAATTACGAATACTGTGCTGCAGTAATGTTATTGCTTGAATAAGTGTACTGCACTAAAATAAAATGCACATATGTTAGAATTTCACACATTGTTCTTACTGTTACTTATTTTTACTATTTTGTAATGGTTTGTTAGCATTGTTCGACACGAAGTGTTACTACTAGAAGAATATAAAAGGTGAACCGATGAGATTCGTTTAACTTCTGTATGACCCCTGTGTGACAAAGACGCTGCCCATCAAAGGTCCGTTGGCTTTATTCCCGTGGTTTTGTCCTCGGGATGGTTTTGAATCTTTTGTTTGTTTTGTGACAAACAGCCATAGTTTTACTTCAGTTTATACTAACACGTAACGTACATAACTGGACAACAAACAGATGTATTAAATTGCATATAATAAAGGTATGCTTAGAGGACCGGACAAATGACCATGATGAACAATCTTGTGCTAATATTATCCGCACGCTGCTTATTTTCTGTATTTGTGCATCAAGGTTAATTATAACTTCTGCACAGGTATAACGTACCGTTTAATTCTAGAGAAATTAACGGTTTTGTGAAGTTTGCAAAAATTGCGTCTAGGTGTACACACGTTCATACACATATCCTTGTCGTCATTGGCCGATACGGTCACATGGGTGGCTAACTTTATTCAGTTGACAGCAAGTAGGAGGGCTTTATGGAGGGGGGAAAAAGACAACTCGAGAAAAATTAGTATTTTCTATCTTCAGAAATTAATGGCCATGAGTACGTATATAGTGAATTCCAAATATGTCGATCCAAAATTTCCTCCTTGTGAGGAATATTCGCAAAACAGCTATATACCCGATCAGGGAAGTGGATATTACAGCCCACCACAACACACTGAGTATCAGCACTCAGGCGTCTATTCCCGTTCAAACTACAGCTCGCCGTTAAGTTGTAACGGTGTGCGCGGCTCCTCAGTGGAACCGCGGGGTCACGCACAGGAGCAAGCCGCACAGCAGAGTCCTTTTACTACTCAGAGTGAACATTGCCCACCGGTCCAGTTATCCGGCCCGCGAACCTGCGGGCAGCAACAAAATCCAAAGAACCAAAACGGAGTTCAAGCAAAACAGCCGCCAATAGTTTACCCCTGGATGAAGAAAGTCCACGTTACGACGGGTAAGACTGGCTCATCAGCTTCTATACATCCGCTTTCACCAAGTTGTTTCAGTGTTATATGCGCCCCAGCATTGAAATATTTATGGGTTTTTTGAAAGGAGCCGACAATTACACAAGTCATAAATTTTTATTGCTTAGGAAATAGGCCGCAAGCTGCATGACCGTCGTTCACTCTGAGAGTTGGCAGCTTCTGTCGTGTAGTTTTATTTTCCTTTGATCACATCTTTAATTGGAAACATATCATATGCCAAAAGTTTGAATTTATGTATGGTTTAATTAATCAGGCATCTAACGCATGTAAATAAATTAAATGCAGAGGTGAAGTTTAGTCTTGTCGACAGGATGTTGGTTGTGTTTGTCAGTTTGTTCACACTATGTTTTTGTCTCTCACAGTGAACCAGGACTACACAGGGACGGAGATAAAACGCACGCGGACGGCGTACACGAGACAGCAGGTTTTGGAACTAGAGAAAGAGTTCCATTTTAACAGGTACCTTACCAGGAGGCGTCGCATCGAAATTGCTCATGCATTGAGCCTCTCGGAGCGTCAAATAAAAATCTGGTTTCAGAACAGAAGAATGAAATGGAAAAAAGATCACAAACTCCCAAATACAAAAGGCAAATCATCTTCAGCTTCCAGTCCGCATTTACAAGGTATTCAAAAGGACGTTCAGACGGACATTACAACTTTATAATAAAAAAGGGGGGCGTCTCACTTTCCTCCAGTGTACTTGAACTGTACATAAAGGTTTCATCTGACTATGCATGGCTTTCAAATATGACATTTCTGGTCGTCGCCATTTACAGTTTAAGAACTGAAGCCAACACGGCGAAAATAATGGCTTTCAGAGCGTCAGTGTTTGGACATGGAGTCGCCGAGCATTGTAACTCTGGTAGGTGCAACGGAAGATATGAGGGAATCCTCATTTTTTGACTGGGGTGTAGTAGTTCGACAGAAAAACGACATCGGATAAAACATTAATTGAACATGCGATGCTTTATTCTGGTAATATTGTTCTGATATTTTTTTTATTTTCGTTAAATACGTATTCCTTGTTCATTCATGGTCTGAGATTAGGCCTATGAAATTACAATATTATTTAAAAGAGGCAACGGAAATATGTGTATTTGTGCGTATGAAATTGCTAGTGTTCTGTGAAAAACAGCTTTTTTATGCAGTCATTTGAATGAATATAATTTTAAATAAAAAATTAGTTACTGCCTTAAAATCGTTTTGGTAGCATCATTTTAAATGGGAATTTTAACGCAAAGCTTATTTATAAAAACATAAAAAAAAAATTAGCATTGAAAATACTGTCTGTTTATGCGCTTTCAATTAAAACGTGTTAATGATTGTACAATATTATTGTTAAAACGTTACGCATTCAGGTTTGCATGACTTCAATTAAAGATCAGGGCAGCAACTCACATTTTTACGGACATGTTCTTTTATTTTCCGAACGCCTTTCATTTTATTTATTGTGTTACTTAATGCTTTTCCACAATTTTGAAAAAATAAAGTCAGTTGATAAATATTTTGTACATTTAAAATTTGTAGTATATTTTAGAAATTAAAAAAATGTTGAACTGGTCATGAAAATGAATCTACTCTAAAACAACCGCCGGATTTTTCGTAATTTTTTTTTTCAGATGTACTTAAATGTTTATTTACATCTTTTGAATAATTGAGATCTCTTTTTTGGTGATAGGCAAACAATACAGTCCATATATAAAATTAATAGTGCCACACAAAATTCGTATAAGAATATATTTACAAGCTTTGACGTTTCTCGAGTATCAGTGTTTACAGCTTTGTATCCCTGACAAACTTTTTCACTAGATCTGGGAATGACGGCTTTGACGTTCTCATGTGAAAAATTGATATTTTTGTATTGTTCTTCTCTTTGTTCCCATGACAAAAGCGTAAAGTTAGCGCATTGCCAAGATGTCTTCTTCTTGACGCCTTCACGTAGAGCAACTGAAAAGGTATTTTTCTAACTGAAGTTCGTCAAGCCGCGAATGTAGGTTCATCCGGAGGACACGTTTTATATTGTCCGTTTTAGCCGCGAGGGCTGACCTCTATACCCATGACCGCTGGACCCACAGTCCTTTATAAAGTTGAAAAATGCGCTTTAGGTTCCAGCAAACGAGGTTCTCGCAAAAACATTCTGTGCAATTAAACATGCTACTGTGACAAACGTTGAAAGGACACAGGACCGCCAGTCCGTGTTTACCGGTGAACTACGCGTCTCAATTGGAGTTTTAACATGAAAACAGACTTGAAGACGGTCGAAACGTGAAGTGGAACCCAAATCAGTTTGCAATGGGAGGAATTAAAATAACGGATTTGTCTTAAACACACAGTAAATGTTTAAAATGAAAACTCGTGTTTATAAATGACATAAACGTAGGTAATATGGGCCATCTCATTAGTTGTAACTGAACTAACATTATACAATATAATTTTAGTTAATAGTATAACCGAAGTGACATTTGTATCAGTCAACAAGGATAAATACACAAGCGGAACATGGGTGTACTATTTACATATTTTCGTTAAGGATAGGACAGGCGCAATGATCATTATACCAGACAGACACATTTTCGGGGAAAAAAAAATTAATGAACCCATTTTCAGAAAAAAAGCTATGCGAAAGAAAACAAATCTACTCGATATGTACAAGCAATATTGTATATTTTCGTTCAACGTTATAAGTAATTAGAGCCTAGTACGTCGAAAATAATGGAAATTCAATACTTCCTGCGACATTTAAACGTTAATTATCGCTCAGCGCGTTCGACTGCACGACTTGAAGCATATACCAGCAGTGTATGTGTGCATGTCGGTGTCTGTATGTATCCGCGCGCCCACTTGAGAGCCTGTGTGTGTGTGTGTGTGTGTGTGTGTGTGTTTGTGTGTGTATGTATGTGTGTGTGTCTGTCTGTCTGTGTGTGGGGGTGGGGCTTCAAGTACTAGAGAGATCGCGCGCTTGTATGTTAACGTTATGCCTATGGAAACCGGACAAGTATGATATGTAATGATCTGAAAACTGAGTAGTTAGTGAAATATGCGCATGTAAATCAGGAATTGGATTCTCTTTTTGTCTGTATAACATTACATGTGATCAAGTGATATAAACTAAACAGAGACTATATATATATATATATATATATATATATGTATGTATATACATATATATATATGACCGAGAAGCAAACATACACCTCAGCGTACATCTGATTAGAATTTAGAAAACGTAATATGTTGAAGTATTTGTATCATATTTGTTTGTATACCTTAAAACTGCAATAGGCCGAGTTCATCTTACTACCGCCAACGTCTCACCAACGGCCATATATGATATGCAATAATTCCTACTTTGATACAGTTCCCATCGACTCCGTCAACGGTGGTTTCCGTATTCGAAGATCGAATAAGTGGCTGTTCCTTTTTATCGTTTTTTTTCCTTGAACCACGTGACTGTCTAAATAATTAATGCTACACTTCCCTTAGACGCACGGCGTAATCATTAATTGCTAGAATTCTATCAGACTTGAAAACTGAAGAGAAGAAAATAAAAAAATATACAAATAATATACAACGTTCATGGCCATTGTACCCAGACTTTCTTGTATCATCACAACAAATGGAATCTTGTAAGGTAAAAGTTTTACGTTTCATTGTGAGTGATATGACTTCTGTGTTTATCTGTCACTATGTTGATAAATAGCACCAGGCTTCAACTACTGAACCATAAATTGCAATAGAATGATGGAGTGCTTTACTGTGACTTTCTGTGTAAAACTTCTCATTTTCAAATCGAGACATTTTAATTACACAATGCCGCCGATTGGCTTTATTTCAAGCATCGTTTCATTGCAATTCGCTTTTTTTTCCCCTTGACTGTACAGTTTGCCAGCGATTTTAGTGTATGGTATTTCAAATTACGTTAACGATGATTATTTTGTGTTTCCAGTGATTCGACGGTGATTCTTTCTCTGTGAGACGTTAGATAGTGCCCTGCCGCGCTGTAAATCATGCTCAGTAATTCCTGAAAGGACACTACGCTCCCAAGGCTGTACGCAGACCGTTTATTTCTCAGTTTTATTGCCCTATGAACATAAGCTAAGAGGAGCAAATCGCCCGTACGTTCTGCAGGGCTGCTCGCACACGACGGTACTGCAAAAGCTGGAGATGTCAGCCGATTCCCTTCACGACCAGTTTCCGTTTTCCACCCTATTAACAAGGCCATGTTTAAAAAACAGTGCTATTTTATGTAAAAATATTTTTATCCTGTGTTCCGTTGTGCTTTTAAATGTACAACACAGGAAAAAAGGATTAAAAGGTTGACAAATGTGCTTGTAATGAAGCTAAGAATCTTCTATAAATCAGAATCATGAAGTATTTAAAACTTACATTTGTTATTTCTAAATGTATTTTTCGACTTTGTAGATAAATTATTCCGGTTTAGAGTTGAGTGCATCAGCTTCGGCTGTTGTGTGAACAATTTACTGCTATATGTAATATATAGCATATTCGTGCAGTTATGAAATGTCTCAATATAGCATATTAAACACCTAATTATTGCCTAACTGAAACTAAAAATGTATTATTTTAGTGGTATGCATACACATTTATTTTGAATGTAATATCAACATGGTAACAATTTTAAAAATGCACATTGGAGGATATAGTACCCTTCATTCAGCGTCATGAAAGCATAAAATATGATCGTTGTATTAAAAGTAATTTTTTAGTTAAGGTTATACATTCTGATTAATTCGTATGGGTTTTTAAAAGATTCTCAAAGTGCTTTTGTAAAAAAAAAGTATTTAGTTACTGCTAATTTTAAACAAACATACGTGTTAAAGATGTATATATAGATATTATGAGACATTAAACAAATAATAATAATAATAATAAACATTCGCATAATTTTCATTCGTATTTATCATTTCGATATTCGAAAACGATAATCGATTTTACATAGACCCAAACAAAACTTTTACTGTATATACCCAGCCATCGTTTTCATTATCTTTATGGAATTCTGTGGTTTCTATTAAACAATAAGTGTTTTCCCTTAAGAAAGAAATCTTTACGGCAGCCAGCCTCAATCAGAACAATCTGGTATCTTGATCACGTGAACAAATATTCTGGTCCTCAAGGCAGCGCTTGTATTTGTCATTAGAAACGGTTTCGGAAGCACTAGCCAAGCGAAATCAGCAGATATGTTGAAAATGTATTTAATGTTGTAAACACGTCCTACACTATTAACTATAATTTCGATTAATGAGTCGTCGATACCATGAACATCAAAAACTGAAATATTATCAAATGTATTCCATGTAATTGGAGCTGTGACGCTGAGTTCTGTTCTCTGGCCATTCTGTCGAGAATAATGCTTGCGCGGGAATATGGAGATATTTTAACATTATAAAACAATGCTGTGGGAAGACAAAGGATGAAGACTATATGTTCCGGAGGCTATAAACGTGGTAATTTACACAGAGAAACGGTGGTTAAAATACATTCACAGGTAAGCAATCGTACGAAAACGTTGAGCTTGTACGTTTATGTAACGGAATAGTGTAACTATGTGATTTATTTAATTCGAAGGCGCCGTTTTTTAGCCAACACCGGCAGTTTTGAAAGGTTAGATTGTATGCATGTCAGACATACACATATTGTAACGTTGGTTTTAGCTGATTTTGCGCTTTGATTAAGAAGAGGAAAATAAAAGCAGAAATATGGGAACATTTCGTGGTGTCACGAAGGAACTGAGATCGTAAATCACATTAATTTGTTGTCTTATCATCAGAATCTAGCTGGACTTGATTTATGATTTTTTTTAAATGTATTGCAATGTTAACTTAAACGCTGTAAAGGTCATTTGCTCGACTTTCGGTTAAAGCATAGATTATTTTATAAAATTATATATATACATATAAATTAAAACCACGTTAACAGCTTTACACAATATTTATAACAGACTTGTATGATTTGGCAAGTATTGATATATTTATGTATTTTTCAAAAAATTATATAGAAAGAAAGCAAGTTAAAATGTAAAATATTAACATTAATTTACCACACTCAAAAATAAAACGAAAAACGAATTCAATTCAAAACAAAACTTTCTTGCAAAGCATGGTTTCAAAATGTTGTAAGCATTCATGCAGACTCGACGCTTTATCTGATGTACTATTTTAAATAACATTTCCGAATTACCAAAAACGGAAGGAGAAATTAACTTTGTCGCGCGTCGGATTCGTTGTTTCACTTGCGGCTAGTAAAATACACAGTAGTAATATATTAGTAAGACTAACATAGAAAGAAACGGACAAGTCCGAGTGTCATTTTAAACATGAACCTTCAACGGACTACAGTAATAGTGACCAATTATTTATCAGGGTCGTTATTTAAAATAACCTAAATTTCTATATATTCTTGCACTGAAATTGCGACGAAGGTCTTGCTTTACGAAAACATCACTTAACACTAGTGCTTGTTATACATATAAACGAACGATTCTTTTGTATCTCTCGTAGTGCTGCATTTTATGAAGTCATGTTTTTTTTAATGTTGTGTCAAGTGGTATAGAAACCTAGAGATATGAATCTGCTAAATAATGGTTTGGCAAACGAGCGTATCTCCCATACTGTTGTTTCAAGGTTATAAAATTGTCTCGAGCTATTATTTACACCAACTTATCGTGGCTATGGCTGCGCGTGAAACGTTGGTATTTGAAAATGAAAATAATGAGACACACCTTGTACAAATATGATTCAATTAAAAATAATTTGGAATGACGTTACGACTCTTTAGCGGATTACATAAGATTTTAGACAACCAATTCGTGTTTGATTATAAATATATCAGGAATACGCAAACTACAAATAAAAAAAGACAATGATTTAAAAAGCCTAAAATCGAGATCGTGCAGCGTGTTTACTTCTGACATAATAAACCTTTCTTTTAAAGGAAGTCTTTTAGAGGAAGTAGGCTACCTTCGGGCTCTGTTTTAAAATAAAAAACGACTGGTGAAAAATAACGTGATGGGTTGTATTGTGACTTCAACCATTTTCATGCGTTGTTCATTAATCAGTGAGTTATTACCTGGTGAGCCAAAGGTCACCCGCGTAGCCGTTTCATCCTTCTAGAGAATGTGCTGCTGGGATTATGCTAGTAATGTGTTTCAAATGTACTGAAATACTTTAACCATCTAAAGGACATTGATATTAGTGTTTGTACAATGCCACCAATTCCGGAGTTGCATTTAAGTCAAATGGTGTCTCTGTCATAACGTGGTCTTTAAGATCTTGTTAAATTTTTGAAAGTTTAATGCTTAATTTCTTGTTATCACTACATCGAATACGAGTCATTTGTTTTGAAATTTTAAAATCATAATATCAACACAATAGCCAAATCATGACATCGGAGAATATTAGCCCTGAGCCACGAATGGATTGTTTTTCATCCTCAGGTCTGGACGCCAGAGATGAAAAAATTTTGAAAGAAAATATTAAGAACTCATACCATCATAAAGGAGGTAAGTGTTTAATTACAGCCTTGCGTAACCGACAGAACAGAACAAGCAATACTACTATTGTTTACAAGTAAATTTCTTCAAGACAAATATTTTTAACTATCTAATAATGCAAGAATATCAATCCGTTTCGTACGTCGAAGAACCCTTCTCTTTTTCTACTGTTATACAACTACCCTGGATAATGTGCTTCGGGATTTGGTTCTTGAAAGATGTAAGCAAACTTTACCCACACGTCTTGGAAAGTCACTGGAAAGACGATTCTGGTGCAGGGTTTGTGTCTTACGGTTAGGCATTTCACGCCTAAAGGCTGCGGGTCCAAAGCAGGCTCTTTCTATTCCTTCAGTATCAGGCCCCTTGCCGCAGCCGCGCCAACAGCCATAAATTTTGTCGCAGTCCACACTGACAGGCGAATTTATATGCACATCGCGAGGTTCCGCCCTTCTTAATAACTACTTAATTGGCTAATCCTCGAACGAGATTCACTGTTTGGAGCACTGGTTTGCATACTGGTTTAAAAATATACTTAATTTTATATAGTTCAATATGCAATCACAAAATTACGATTGCAATTCTAGTTACGTTAGAATATTTACTGCAGTAGGATTGTAATGCTTCATGAGACCCTATTGTTAACTAACATCCTAACCTTCCCAGCACATTAACCACAATTAGAGTTTACCGTAGTTTAGAGATAAAAATACATACATTAATGTATTCAGTGGAAATTATTTTACGTTTCTTTATGTTTTTAAAACCGTGTATACAAAAGCTGACTAAGTGACACGAAGTTTCAAAGTATGCACTAGCATATTACCTAATACATATTTAGGTGGAAAATAACGTTTTTAAATTTGTAATTTATTTTGGGACATGTGACGTTAGTGTTAATACTCTATTACACGCGAAAATATGAATAACATATAATCACTTATTCGTGAACAGTGAAGTTGTACGTATACGTATAACTTTTCACCTTGAACAGTTTAGCCATAAAAACTTCAGAATGACCGAGATGATGACAGCTATGAATTTTGTCAATCGCTCATAACTCTAATAAGTCCTTTTATCTCGCAATAACTGGTGACATTTTCATAAGTTTGGTGACAAGAAACAGTAAGTCAATGTAAAACACGATTTAGCAAGTCGTGAAAGCTCTTGTAAAACGGACAAAATGTAGAACATTAGAATAGGTGCTAGCTTTTATAGCTAGTGTTCGGTTTTTCTTGTGCATTCAGATAGGAATAACATATAATTATAAACATATTGTAAATGTGCTGTCCCGTGAAAGACAAGGTGGCCTCGAATGGCGATGTTAATTATTCCATTTTACTGATTTTTCTGCAGGGGAGAATCTTGGTCAGAAGTTATAGTGTAACTTTCTCCCTTCAGTGTAACAAAAGTCATTGAAAGGAAAAGAATTCACAAAATGACAGGTCCTGCAGAAAAAAGGAAAAAAACAGGAATTTACATTTCAACTGAGCTTAGTATATTGTTCTCGCATGGACGCAAGTAAGAGGGCTCCATGTATTATTATTGTCCGTCCATCCATCCATCCATCTATCCATCCACTACCCAACCACTTTTCCTTTAAAGGGTCGTGGGTGGCCTGGAGCTGATTCCAAGCAGCCTAGGGAACAAGGCAGGGGACACCCTGGTTAGGGTGCCAACCTATTGCAGTGTTTATTATATTATTATAATTATTAGCTGCAGTAGTAATTATAGTAGTACTATAGTACTTAATCATATAAAACTGCCACAATTTTATTGAAAGCCATAATTAGCCACTAATAAGATAAGCTTTACCACCCCAAACACAGAGAGTTTGTTCATGCACCTTTACAGTCTATTCTGTCATTTAAGCTTTAAGCATGTCCAATGTGTGTGAGTGTGTGTTTATATGTGTGCATGTGTGTGTGTGCATGATAGTACAGGTGTGGTAGTGTAGTCCACAATGAACCAAGTTTCACATTCTCTGGGAAATTGCCTGCTATATAAGAGCCATGACCTTGAGTTAATCTGCGTTTATGATAAGTTCGTGTGCTTTTGCAGACCAAGGAACAAAGAAAAGGTGGAAACCTGTGTTGTCTCCACGCAGAACAGACAAGCCTGCAAGGGGGGGAGGCAGAGAATTCAGCCTTCCCTGCATGAATTTCAATGTCTATAATGCAGAAAAGTACCTATTATGACAACTCTGGACTATTCGACAGCTGCCCATTTTCCAGAGCTGATGCATATAGTTATAGCTCCACACAGCTAATTAATCAATCATCAGCCACTGAAGCAGACTTTCCAGGAGGCCCTGTTTGTGTACTACAAACTCAAGAAGATGGGCTTCAGATTTCTAAAGACAGCAAGGTAGATGGCAGCTGTATGCATTTGGAGTACAGGCCAGGTGACAGCCACCTGGGGGACTCCACGGAGCACTCGCAGCCCCCTCCTCTCCCACCATCCTCTCCCAGCTCCAGTGGAACTCCGATCCAGAGGGGAAGGCTTTGCTCTGTTACAGGCCCCGGCACAAGGCACCTGGCCATTGCCAAACAAATATTTCCATGGATGAAAGAATCTCGACAGAACTGCAAACAGAAAAATAGTGACATCAGTGACAACCACAGCAATTGTCCAGCTGCAGGTATTTTATCCAGGAGGGATGGCGTTTTCTTGGTCCTAGTATTGCTGAATTAAACATAGTTATGTGGTCCACAGAACTTTTAGTAAATACCCTCTGTTTGAGTTTCACTGTTTGCAAAGCATTTCATAAAATAAAATCCAGATAAATGGGGTTTTGTAGAGGGGTAGAAACCTAGAACAATTCCAAGGACCAGTACTGACAGGGGCCCTCAACAATTAGAACATAGCATATTGTCTTAAGACATTCTTCATGGGGCCTAAAATGTTATATATCAACAAAATGTAATAAAATGTAATATCAATATCAAAAGGACAATTAGTTTTATGTGATTGTTAACAAAGCAATAAACACTACTTTAAAAACCGACTATATTGCACGAGATGTTTTAAAGCAACTTGTGATGTATTGTGGTTATTTTTCCTGTAGTGAAAAGTCAACACACATATATCAGCTTTAGACCGTTTTTATGTAGGCTAATTGTTTTCAAATGTAGGATTCTCGATTTTTTTCCCCTGCGTTAGAAACGTATCATTTGTATCAGTATATATGCGTCAGTATTTTCCATACTATTTTTAGTCTACGTCCACAACGTCAAACACTATTTAATGTAATATAGTCCTGAATGATGCGGTTAAATCTTCTGTGGTCAGACTAATGTGTAGAGTCCCAGAGTGCGTCAATCCCATTCTCCTGTTCTCCGTTTCAGGCGACAGTTTGGACGAGAAGGCTGCGTCAGGACCGGCCAGTAAAAGGGTCCGTACAGCCTACACAAGTGCTCAGCTGGTAGAGCTGGAGAAGGAGTTTCATTTCAACCGATATTTGTGCCGTCCCCGCAGAGTGGAGATGGCAAATCTACTTAATCTCACCGAGCGCCAAATAAAGATCTGGTTTCAGAACAGGAGGATGAAGTACAAAAAGGATCAGAAATCTAAAGGGATCATGCACTCTCCCATTGGACATTCTCCAGACAATTCACCGCTAAGTGGTTCGAATCACATTGGATATTCCGGACAGCTCCCGCATATGAACAGTCTCAGCTACGACGCGCAGTCCAGTCCGCCATTCGCTAAAACGCAACATAACATGTACGGTTTAGCTGCGTACACTGCGCCATTGCGTACTTGCACGGCGCAGCAGAAGCAGTATCAGAGCCCAGAGTATGAACACAACGTGCAGGGCTGCGGCAGTTTTACTAGTTGCAGTTTACAAGACAGCCATTTGTACGGTGGAGGGAATTTCGCTGAGTCCTTGTCAGCCTCGGGCGCAGCGTTCACCCGAGCTCACCACTCTCATCCTTCATCCGCCAGCGCGGACTACAGCTGTGCCGCCAAGATCCCTAGCGCTCCCCATCATGGACCCTGCGAGCCTCATCCTACGTACACGGACCTGACCGCTCATAACACTTCTCAGGGAAGGGCTAATGACGGGCCTAAACTGACGCATCTGTAGTGGACACATCACGTCAGGTTGTCGCGTTTCTGTTACCTCGGTTTTAAAATGTAGATTATTATTGTTATTACAGCTGTTAACAGTATGCTTAATTTTTGAAAAAAGGTGTGTTCTAAATATAATGTTTAATGTGTTAGTGGGTAGTTGTAAATTTCTGGTTGAAATGCAATGTTAATTCTGATGACTGAACTTTTGGCGGCGTGTTGTTTTTTTTTCCCCTAGAAATGGCTTGTATAATATATCTATATTGGTCGACATTGTTTTATATTTTGCTCTATGGGAGATTTTTGTAAAAGCACATAATTTGATTGACTGTTTTTATCGGCTTTCAGCTTTTGAGTTTAGTGTGGATATTTTTGTTCAAGAATGAATGACGTGCGTTTGTCAAGATATTGGTGTATATTTATTCAAAGATTTGTATTATTTATATTTGACATAATATATTTATACATCTGTATAATGCATACAGTATGCCTTGGGAACGCGATATCTTCATGGAAACTTTTTAGGTAACTTTACATTGGACTGTAGTACACGTGGCTTGTTTTGTAGTTTTGTATCCGTTTTCACAAGCTGTAAATCATATCTACTGTGACATTAAATAATTCAAACGATGTGTTGTATTTCAAATGACAAAATATATTTTTAAATACTGAAAAAACTTTGTAAGCTATGTAAGAAGATATTTTCCATTCAATGTTTGTTTACGTTTTCGATCCTACTGTAGGTTTACATTAAGAGTAACGACATTATTCTTTTGTTAAAACGAAAACGTTGAAGCAAAGTTTAGCAGTTAAAATTACGATAATTGTTGTATATAATTGTTAACCGCTACACATTTAACAGATTTATTGAACAGTGCGTGAAATATTGAGTTTATTTTTATACGATTAATGGGTATTTATACGCGTTATTTGTTTCAGTATTTATGTAGAACAGCGTAATCGAGATCTCTTACCGAATGTCGTCGGTTGGTTGCAGATGCAGGCTGACAGTGTAATTTAGCGAAAAAAAAACCTCATGTAGGCCTTAACCCAGTGATTGTACTGACAATAAGTACATGGAATTATCTATTAAATACAGAAATGAAACTTCATTAATATACGCAAATTGGTTAAGTACTGCGGGGGAACACCTGAATACCCAAGTCACATTGTTTGGTGATGCACTGGTCTTAAAATATTTTGTCTGGTCATGTACGGTCGCTGCCTTTCTTCAACGTTTTTTCATCGTTGTTTTCTTCCAGTTTTAAAAAGTTTATTTTTACTGTCACAGCGACATAACACAATATGAAACACACATGGAGAGATGTGGTGGTATCAACATTTAATAATATATGCAGTATACTTGACAAAATTAACAATAAAAAATTATTAGCATTAATCTAGAACGTCAGAATATTCAGGGATATACAGGGACATTATAAGGCTAATTACGGGTGTCCCAGCCAGGAGAGAAATTAGAAAGATTGTTTTAAAACGCATTCTTACTTTCTCATATGGTTTCATAAACCCCCCTTCAGTTGATGTGTTTTGTTTACAAAGATGATATTTTGGACACTTAAGAAACTTTAGATTGTAATATTATTTGACTCCTAAGAACACAAAGATTATACTTAAATGTTATCTTACTACGTGAATGCTGCTGTATCCTAAGCAATATATATATACTTTCAGTACTAATTTAAATGAGGGGCGAAAAAAAAAAACGAAAAAAACCCGACAGTAAATCTCGTATAAATGTATAGAAATTAAGTGTATTCGCTTGGGGATGGCAAAGTACCACCACGCGTGTTGGCAGAATGTTGCGCAAAGGTTTGTCGCTTACGTTTTGGGTCGGAGCGCCCTGCCAAGGCATCCGTTGAAGAACTGTAGCAAACACAGGTCTTTATATTACTGGTTTCTTAAAGCAGGACAGTTACTTTAAATAGCCTGCTATTAGTGTTATTACAAAATTCTGAGAACATTGTTTATAGTATAATATTTCATTTCAAACAACTGGCAAATGATATATCGGGATAAATCACCACGTGAGGAACTGGAACGCCACTGTTCCCCAGTACGCGGCGGTGTCAGGGCACTGTTATTTAGAATTAATCAATCACAAGGGGAAGTCTTTTTCCTCGACAGCCGGTCCGTCTCTTCTGTCGGAAAACTGCCAGATGGGATGGGTTCGTATTCGGCATCACTAAGAAATATTGCAGTAAAGAATTACGATTTAAAATGTTGCTGTTTATACTCAGTTCAAAGTGTTTAAAGGAAGCATAATTTTTTACATTACTGTTTTACTCACCTATTAGACATTAATTTATGCCATATAATGTATAATAATATGGAAATCAAATCCCTAAATGTTAGTACATAAAACTGTTTGTTAGTAATAAATCTATGTTTCGTCACACCGTCTTGTTGGGGAATTTTCCACGACTAATACAGTGATGTATTAGAAAATGAAACTAACAAAAATACAAGGATAATTTTTGATGACTCCAATTTCTCTTGAGTTTTTGTCTTTAAATAAGACGATCTTTGCCTTACATAAAGCGTCAGATAGGACAGACCAAATCTGACATTAAATGATTATTAACACTGACCAGTTAAAGATTCTACACAATTGTGTGAGTCACTAAATAAATATAGGAACATAAAGTTTAACATTTCTGCTTCACATTACCTAATGTTTAGTAATTGTCTTCTAGGCGTGTTTTTACACGTGCAGAAATGCATATTCTCGCATTCTCAAAATCAGATTTTCTATTTTTGTGACATTGGTACAAAACAACTGGTTATTAAGCATTTCTCAGATAAAAATCAATAATATTTTGCACGTGACTGTCGTGCCTTGCAGAATCATTTATATAACATCTGTATTATAAATACTAATGAGAAGTACAGTCCAGACGTATTTTACTCTTCTGTTTATCATATGCAGAAATTATAAACTGTAAACGCTCTTCTTTTACTCCAGCATAAGCAAATGCGCTCTTCCTCAAAGGAACTAAGTAGGACTTACATTGGTATTCGAAAATCCAAAGACAAGGCATGACAAAATTCAACAGTTCTTCAGAAAGATTATTCCACATGAAGCCTAACCCGACCGTCTCAGGTCCAGCTAGAAAAATAAAGTTTAGCATCTAAGGCCAGAATCCGGAGACTCAGCGTGGTACTGTCGGCAGCTAATGATTGGTCAAGAACAGATATGACCACGCCCGCTAAGTTCTGGTCAATATTTACATCTTGCTTAGAAAGTACAGTTAAGGGATTTGAAAAAATCGTTTGCAATCATTCACATTTGCTGCTTCTCAGTGGAAGTGTATAATGAATTCAAATTTAGATTTTTTCTCTGGTAACATGTTAACATTCCCTACAAAGTTTAGCCGTAATGGACACAGGTCTATGCCTTTAATGTACCCTGGAGAGGTGCAAGAAAAACACACGTTATGTATCATGGATTATGGCTCCACGGCGATGACATCGGGTATTTCTCATCAGGGTCCGTGTGAGGTGCCTTACACCAACAGTGCAAGTTATGTGGAATTCAACTACGTGAGTCAAGGAATAGATTTTGATTCATCATATGGATGTCACAGCAAGACCGATGATAGCGAGATGCATACCCAATATACAAACTCAGCAAGCGCAGCGGGAATCACGTTGCTTCCATCACTTCAGACAGATCCTTCTTACAAGCACGAAGGAGAAATTAACCAACACAGCAGCAAGGCATCTCAAGGGTTCATCCACGCAAGATATGAAAACCCGTCACCAACCCAAGCCGGTTTCCCAATAACGAGCCCAATGCAAGAAGAAAGTCAAGCTGCAGTCAATACGTTTGAATGGATGAAAATCAAAAGGAATAACCCTAAATCCAGTAAGTAGTGTATGCAAACTCTTAACATTCACCAACAATATAATCATAATCCTTAATCCGCTTTAACATCTACGGCTCTGACATTAATAACTATGGTTTTGATTTCAGGTAAAACTTCTGTCTGTGGACTGGCCAACGCTGCTTCAACATCTCGAACCAATTTTACAACAAAACAGTTAACAGAGTTGGAAAAGGAGTTTCATTTTAATAAATATCTTACCAGGTCCAGAAGAATTGAAATTGCGCAATGTTTACATCTTAACGAGACCCAGGTAAAAATCTGGTTTCAAAACAGACGAATGAAGCAAAAGAAGAGAGAAAAAGAAGGACTGGCCATCGTGCGCTTACCTCGTCTTTCCAGAAACTCGGACTCATCTTCTGAACACAACTCTCCATTTTCCTCTCCACCTGGATCGCCGCACAAAACTTAGCGTGTGAAAAAGGGGACATTTAATATAACCTTCCTTGCTGACGTGTTTATATTACCTTCAGAAGGGAATGTAGAACAGAGAACGTTTAATAAGTACACTGTAAAGCTTAGACAAAATGTTTTCTCGTTAACCACATTAAGGCATTTAAGCAGGATCCAGTTCGAACTTTTTTTTCCCTGCAAGACAGGCTAACTAATGGATTTGTACTGTGTTTACTCTATCCTCTAATTTGCACTAATACATCGATATTTTAAATTATATATTTGTTCATGTAAATATCAGGGAAATGTTTGTTTTAATTATTTGTGCGAATGGGTTTGAAAATAAAAATATGTTAAAAACCGTATAGACCGTGAAATCACACTAAACTGATTTAATTTATATTATTAAACCAAATCCTAAATCTGAACTTTGTTACGATCCAAGCAGGTGACTCAGGAAGTGATCAATTAAGCCGCTAAAACTTGAACTGTGTTATGTATGTATGCCTACAAAGTTGTTTGATAATTTGTTAAAGGCGACAACCTACAGTTAAATGCACAGACAGCTGCTATATTGTTTCTTTACTTTATGGTTTAAGTAATCGTGCTTGTTCAGAATCGTGTCATGTTTATCATCTACTAAATAATTCACTGAGTGGATATATGTGAATGTACATTTTAAAAATTATTTTCATTCTACAAACCGATGAAACTGTCTTAATATAACAGTAATGAACAAATAAAAGTCTTATATAATTAAAGCACAACTGTCTTGTTATTTTGCGGGGAGGTTTTCAGTAAAATTGTTGGAATTTCTCCAAGCGGTTTAAGTGTTCGGTTCTTAGCAGCATACATTATGAACTAATGGGGTTGCATAAAAGAGAAATTCTGTGCTGAATCTGTTTTTCAAATAATCATTGCCCCGAAGGTTTAAAAAAATTGTCCAAGTGAATGAATACAGTTTTGACAACAAGTTCCCTCAACTTGTCCGCTTGTGAACTTTAAATGTTTTACATAAACGACAGCAGCGAAATCACGGATGATCGTTCTCACCCAAGAAGGAACATTCCGCCCGCGACTTCATGTGGTAAATATAAATGGTTATTATAATGAGACCTTAATGTAACCTCTCATCCCCCTATTCTCTCAGTTTTCTTTATTCTCTTTTACATTGTCACCCTCTGATCCTCGTCTGTAATACGCTTTTAAACCATTGATGATCACAGCTGTATTCGGGATTAACATATAAACAAAGAGCACAAGTCACCGGTGACCAAAGGGAATTTTGACAGTTCCATGTCCACCTTTGTTTACGTTCAGGTCTTCACTGCACGAGCGGAAGAGGTAAGTCCGCGCGGGGGAAAGCTTGATATGAAATGAAGTGACCACCGTCTCCACCCTTTCCCTGTAGGACACTGGGTCAATTTAAGTTCGTAAATTTAAGAAATCATGCCTCGAGGTACGTTTTTCGCATACCACGAAACAAGTCCATAAGAAGTTATATAAACCCTGCTCGCGAAGAGCCGGCTCAAAACTGGATATATTTCACAAGGGCTGAATTGTACGGTTCTTTAGAAGTAACAATGAACATCAATCAAAATAAATAATTGGACCATTCAGAGACTGGCGGAGTGCGCTTCAAACTTCGCTTTTATGTATACATATATAAAATCATACTTTAAAACTATAAGGGTATATCGTTGGTGCAATGCATTTTACTCCCAGACAACATTCCAAAATCCACTATATATTCATAAATTATTATTTATGTAATTTCACATCGTATATGTGTTATTTTTCGTTCAGTATAGAAATAGTTTTTGTTTTTTTCATCTGTTCGGGTATATTCATATTGAATAATATGCATTATCTTTATTTTTTTTCACCTATATTTAGGCCAAACAATATTATTGTATTACCACACAAACTACACTTTATTCAGTTAATGGTCTGAGGTTGAAGTTTGTATGTTTTTCAACGGGTAAAACGTCGATAATAAATTTTATTCAGACAAGTACAATATTCATTATGTTGCCATTATGCTACCAACCCTAACCATCCAGCACTCCGAAATTTCGACAGAGAAAAATAAAAACTGAGAATTAAAGTGGAGAATGAAAATAGCGTTTTTGCCACAAAATACTAGAATCCATAGATGCTTAATCAAACGTGGAAAATAAATTCACGTCACATGCATAAAGATTGTTAACATATGATAGATGACGTTTTGAATTTCATATCAACACATGAGTGACAATATTACACGGCGATGAAATTTACTTCACGATCAAACTCAAACCATAGCCGAATTGTAACGCCATTGCTGTCGAACTACAGGCGGAATCAAATATGAACCGGAAGTAGTTCTCCGGCCGTCAATCAAAACCCGGAAAAGCTTATTTGTGTTTACGTGACGTAGGACAGTAAAAAGACATCAAGTTTGTTGTGTCCTTAACCTTGTGTGAGCGCGACTAATACAGAGACGTAAAATAGAAACTCACATTCCTCATTAAATTTAGTTTCTTCGACAGTCGTAATGTCTCTTGCTGCAGAGGCGTTTGTTTCCCAGATAGCAGGTAAAGGATATTGATATTGCTCACCATGTGATTTGTCATGATGAGTAGCAAGCTAACAGGTTATGTTTCTGTAATCAACCTTATCGATTATACATGACATATTTTTCTGTATTTAGTAGAACAGAGCAGTGGGATTGGTATTCTGTTTCAGTACAAATGTTTGCTAGCATTCGTACTAGCTCGTTCAAGAACATCACAACCCTATAACCTTATATGGTTTCTCATTAAGGACACGGGAATATAATGAAACGGTACACCGACTCTATGCAGATTTAAGAAAAATGCGTCACATTGTCTTAACAATTGAAAGTGGCTGTATTGAAAAAGAGCAAGGTGCTGAGATAAATTATTAATTTTAAATTCTATAATTTTGTTGAGTGTTAAGAACCGAGAAAACAAACTGACCAACACCATGGGTGAAGCTGCGATTAATCCAGCTCATTAATCACAGCTCATTGTGGAAAATTAAAAACGATTCACCGATGCTTCTTTTATTTTCTCACAATTGATTAGAACGATTAGTTTTGATAAACTGGATTTTTCATGTGAAAGCGGTGACAGCCAATATCAGTAACATAAACATGAGCAGACACCACCTTCAGCTTTTAATTGACAATTTTAATGAATATTACCCATTTTATAGTTTTTAATTAGCATTGAAAAACACTTCTTCATTGAAATAGTATCTGAGACCCAAAGCTGTTATAATGTGATCAAAATCCCATTCCCTTTGCTGCCTTTTTGTAATTTTCCTGCATTATGACATAGTGACTAATTAAAGTTGAAAAGCTTTGAAGAAGAAAAAAAAATCCAAAGGTCTATATAAGTATGAGAAATCAAGAGTATGTTCATAATTAAGATAACTATGATAACATATAATCTTGCTTCTCGTCCATATGGCATCATGTTAGACAGTTTTATCAGAGTTGATTGCTCAACTCTAGACCTCTGCCAGCTGTATATAGAGTAATGAATCATATGTAGAACTGTATCCAGATCAGTGCTGATATTGTTATCTGAAAGAGTTTTGCCAGTGTTTTGATGCTTGTATTTTTATTTACCCTTCAAATGGTATTGTGCACGGGTACAGTGTGGTTGGTTTTGTTTAGCTTCTAGTATTTTCATTGTCATGAAAGAAGATTTACTTGATGTGGTTCACACAGGGTATGATAATTTTGTTCCTGATGAGTGAGACAATGTGAACTTGTGTAGCCTTCTTAAGATACCCGTCCTGCTTTCTCACAGCCTCTGAACCATGGCCAGAAAATGCAACACTTTATCAGCCACTGAAGGGTAAGTCCTGCATGCTGAAACCTATCTTAACACACAATCTGCCTTCATCTGTGGCTCTTTCCCTTTTTTCATTGGTTGTCAATGTATTTCATCTTCATATTGTCCTCATTAGCATCTATTTCCCACTGTAATTGTTTTGTATGGATACCTGTATGTGTAGATTGGGTGTAAAGTATGTTCAGTCATTCCTAATTAATCACCAGAGATTGTCAAGTGTGACACAGTTTCTTTATTGGCAGTGTATTTTTTTTCTATTGAAATGCAAAACACCACTATGTATTCATCATGATTTCTCAACACATGAAATAGCACAGTGTATTCACTCTTTCTCCAGCATGGCTCCAGCCATAATAGAAGGAACAAATGAGTAAAAAATACACATCTTCTCTACTACTGTATTTATTTACTATTTATTTAGAATTCAGATACATTTTTCCACGTAACATAATACCCCTGTTTTATTATCCCTGTGAGTTTGTGAACTAAATCTAGAGGCTGATGTTCACAAGTTGAATGATGAACACGAATGAATGATGTAATAAATATAACATGTTTGACGGACCTAATAGGCCAAAGTGGCCTGCCGGTCCAACTGATGTGGCAGATTTGTGATGTGCTGGGAATATGAGTGTGCGTGTGGGATTTGGAGGTTTTAGCAGCACTTCATATATCATCAGATCCACATACAGCCTCCCACAGTGGGAGTCGTGCAGGGTGTATGAAGTCACCACCACCCTTCCTTCTCACTCACTGAATGTGTATATGCGGTCTGGTGCGCACTGCCACAAGGCTGCCCTACTGTCATTAAACACTATTGTTCTGCATTTTATTTCCTGCAGATGAGCAAATACTGCTGTCAGATTGCGCCTCATCCCTTGCTGTTCAGGTAAAGGCATACTGTTTTTTAAATTAAAAATGATGAAGAAATAAAAAGCAATCATTGCCAGGTCTGTTTTACGATATATGAAATTGCATACCTTCCTGATTTATCACTCATACCACGGCCTGATTAATTATTAAACCAAATTAAAATCTATATGTTAGCCAGAATTAAGTTAAAGTATTTGGTGGATTCATGTTTTACATAACGGGAACTTAGTAATTAGTGAATACTTTGGATTCTTTTACATGTTGAGTTTTCTCAACATTACATGCTGTTTAAATAATGTTACATTTGTGGAAGTGTGGTTACTTTAACTGTTTGCATTTTTGAATATGATGTTTTTATGAAGTAATCTATAAATTCTACAGATTTTTCTTTGATGTTACTGTATTGTGTCATCTGTTTTCATTAACATTGGTCATTGTTGTATTATGTATATGCTAAAGTTGTGAAGCGTGTCATGCCACAAGCATTTCTTAGTGGCAACTGACTAACGAAAATGACTCCATAATGTCTCGTTCCCTTCCTCTGAGTCAGGAGTCTACAGTACAGCCCTGATAAATAATCTTTACCCCCTGTACTGTATTTTACAACAACATATATTGAAAGTCCATCTCCCCAGAGGGACATTTTTTTTTTAAAGCTTTTTATGTAAAAATTTTACTAAATCCTCATTTATCTTAAGGGCTTTGCTTTGATCGCTGTGAATCGTGGCTTTAAGCTTATAGAGAAAAATTGTGCTACATTGCTATGTCATCTGGTATCATGCTGAGAAATTGATTACTTCAGTAAATGGGCCTGGCTTTGCTATAAATTATACCTACAGTTTCACAGGAATCTGTTGTTTTGTTTAAAAAGGCACATAATGTCATTAGAGTTCTACTTTATGTTAAGCTACAAGTGTTTCTATTAGAGTAACAGGGTTTGGTGCGCAGCCTGTCTGCTAGATAAAGAATGGTCATGTGCGGCTTTCATTTGTAATCCCAGACACGTTATTTCAGTAAAATAGCCAGAGCCTATTAAATATGAAAAATGGAGCATTGTGCTGTCAACTTTTTTTTCCTCACCGTTTCATTGTTAAAAGTTAACATTTAATCTGTGAACATAGAAAGGGTTAAAAACTGGTAATGAATGGCTAACCTGAGACCAGTAAGGCTTCAGTGAAAATAAAGAGAGAAAGAAACTGGGTCCACCAGATATATGTACACCTTTGGGGTATTAATCTTTGGAAAATTGCACTTGGGATGGATTCTGATTACCTGTATGAAGCCAAACCACAGTACTTTCTCTGTTATGACTGTTGTGTTGTACTTACAAAGGCATTTCTGAAATATCCATTACAAATGTGCTAAACTGCGGTTTTCCTCACGTTATATCACTCTAGCTGTCCGGATTTTCACTCCAGCGTTGACAGACACCTATAAAACTGATTGTGCTCACAGATGTGCAGTCTGTATCTCCAAGTCAGTATTTACAGTAGGATTGTGCTTTGATTTTTCAGGCATAAGATGAACATACTTGTAGGTACTAATGGAAAATGCATCCACTCTCTGAGATTTTGGCTACCTTGACATCAGTAATAACTGTGAACTTTGCTGCCATGACCGCCCCCCAAACACACACTCACACACTGAGCAGGGATGATGAGACGGCTGTAGAATCAGCAGGCTTTGTATTGCCCCCCAGGCCTTGTTCTGGGGAACGGCTAATGGATGTCTAGGAAGCCCCAGTGGAGATGAGTCCCCCGTAAATGCTGCATTTTCATTGGCAGACTTGGTGTGGTTGTGAATGCGACTTGGGATGCTGTCCTGGGAGCAGGGCGCTTTCACCCTGATGCCTCTCCACTGGGTGCTAATTAGCCGTGGGCAGTGCTACGGGTTGCCATTAGAGTCTCATTCAACCCACCATAATGGCTAAGATGAAACTTGGGATGCTCCCCAGAGTGGTGTCAGATTGCAGTATTAGAAAATGTGCATCTCTGCTGTGGGTTTGTTTAACCCTCCCGGAACCAGGAGAAATTACCGACAGGCATTTTACCCAGAAATAGCATCTGAACTTCCTGTAGCACCTGTTACCAGCAGCTTCGTTAACAATGGCGTTTTAACATTCTCCAAGTCTGAGTAAAAGCATTTTAATGCAAATTTAATGCAAGGTGTATTCACGGGTTTTTAATTTTCAAAAATAAAACCAGTATTCTGTTTTTAAGATGTTGCTTGGCTTTTGCTGATTTTTTTTGTACTCTCTCTCTGTGAAGTACTGTTGCCTGGGGTGCTTGGTTGGAAACCATTGCCCTTTATGCTGTTCATCTTTGGCTGTGTCTTACCACGAGAGGAAACAATGATAGATGAGAAGGAAATCACATGCAGGGTCTGCCTTGAACATTGTGTTTGGTCAGTCCCGTGGTGGCACAGGCTGGGACTGGTAGACAAAAACAGGACCACAGCGCATTACTGCGTTACCTTCAGCGTGACATTCATGTGCGATTTAAGTTAGAGAAACCAGCGGTTCTGCGTCCTGGTGGTGAGACGTCTTGTTCCTTCCTTCAATGTCTGTTCACCACATCACCACGTCACAAATGGCTTTGCTGTCATCTTTTAGCCTTGGGCTGCAGTTTTAAAAGGTCTTCGCAGCAGTGGCCATGCCAGTAAGCACAATAACCCCGGCCTCTCTGAATGGCAAACACGTGTGCTGGAGTATATGACTGGCACAGATTTTGCAGCTTTAGGGAATATTCTGGAATAAACAGGCACTTTTCTTACAGGCAGAGTCACTGTACTACTTTAGTCCTAAAGTGAGTTAGTTTTATGGCAGTGCTTACAAGGTCGAATTATGCTGTAATTTTTTCCGATGTGCAGATCAACATTAGCCAGCATGTGGCTGATTTAAGTTGGTTATCCAGGTAGGATTGACGTGGTGTTACAGGTTTGCAGTGCACTGTCCTGTGTGATTAGCTGCTCTGTGTGCATGTGTATATGTGTGTCCCCAGGCGTACCTGCGCATGTGCGGTTTGCCGGTCCGAGTCTGCTGTCGACCCAATGCAGAGCAGATGTCCCCATCTGGTGAGTGTGTCGCGTCCCCCTCCCTGGTGTCAGAGCAGCGCCACCTTGCCCTGCTGTGGCAAGAGAGCTGTGCTGATTGGTGCAGGGCCATCGAAGGGTTACGGGCAAGGTCGTCTGAGTTGCAGCGTTAGCTGTTCCTGCTTCAATGCTGTTAGTCACTGTTAGCTTTCACATCTGTACTAATAAGGTACACCTATGTCTAAATGTGCTGTGAGGGGGGGGTGTACTGTGAGCAGGGGGTGCATGTTGGTTTGTCACATACTTTGTCACTGGGAGCCACTGGGCCGTGACCACGGACATGTCCTGGGCCTTCAGCTGAAGCTACTGTGTAAGTAGACAGGACCATGCAAACACCTCAAAACTGTATTTTAGATTCAGGAAACAGGACTCTGTGAACACAGTCAAAGCTAGTACCTACATGGGGTCATAAAAACAGCACCAGGTAATGCGGTAGTAGAATGTAGTTAAATAGCACCTCAGGCAGGTGTAAGGTTGTTAGTTACCACGTAACTAATGTTAGGTACAAAGACAGCCGCTGCCACACTGTCTTGTACTGAATTCTAAACTGCATTAAATGTCCAAGCACGGCCACAAATTGACCTTTGTTGAGGTGGAACCCTGGATTTCTTTCTTAAATGCACGTTCTTTTCAGTGTTATTGTAACAGTGTTAACTCCTACAGTAAATGTGTGTAAATTACACTGGACTATCAAAAAATAATGTGGAAAAAGAATTCCATAGACTGTGGTGCGTGTGTGTGTGTGTGTGTGTGTGTGTGTGTGTGTGTGTGTGTGTGTGTGTGTTCAAAGTGACCCATGCCCCCTTTGTGATTCAGCTCACTGCTTTTGTTGGTGCTGATGGGCCCATCCCTCACTACCCTGGGGCGGCCTAGACATGGCAAGGGGGAGAGAGGGCCCATTCAGATGGCCGCGATGGGGCCTGCTGCTCCAATGAACTCTGGGTGAACTGGGCCCAACAGTGGGGGCTTTCTCATGTTCTCTGCTTTAGGCTCCTCTTCATCCATCTGTGACAGACACGTCAGCCTTCGCTCGTTTGGCCATGGTGTGTCTCTGTACTTGACTCGATCAGCCTGAAGCCACAAAACTTTATTTTTTTTATGCATAGCAAAATGGAGTTAAGGTCTTGGTTTGGTTCATGGATCTGATGCCATGCTGTATGTGCCCACTTTTTGTAACATCGTAAAGAGTCAACTTAAAATACTTCGTATTTTGTTGACAAAATGTAGAGAGAAATTGTGCATTGACATCACAGTCCACCCAGCTTTTGTTGTTAACCATTTGGTTCAGATTAATGTTAAAAGTGTTGATTCTGGTTTTTGTCGTCAGCCTCAGTAGCAGTACAATTATATGGCTATACATGGTCTGTATGGGTCCTAATTGGACCAGGTAGAACTGGGTAGCTCAGTTACAGCTCTCTTGGGTCCTGTTCTGTGATTGGATGAAGCACTTGTGCCTCTCTTGGTTTCCTGCATTACCAAAACGGGCAGACCTTTGTGTGTGGTTTCTGTGTTAATCTTACCTTGACACTAGGGGCATATGTAGCGAATATAACATTTAAAGTGCATTTTAGGAGGGAACGGCGGGTTCTCAAAGACGTTACCAAAATTGTAGTGTGTGTGTGTGTGGGGTGGGGGTGATGTTGGTTTGGACACTTGATCTTGGTTTTAGTCTCAAATTCTTAAACTTGTCTGGTTCTGGATCTTGAAAGTGAATGTTCTGACTTAATCTCTGTTCTGTATGTACTGTATAAACAGCATGTTTCGATGGTATTCCTTTTCTCCTGACCACTCATCTTCCATTTTAGACAGTCCTTTTTTTTCTCTCCCCCCCCCCCCCAGGCAAAGTACCGTTCATCCACGTCGGAAACCAGGTCGTGTCAGAACTGGGTCCAATAGTTCAGTTTGTGAAGGCAAAGGTAAATGAGTCAGTGGACGGGGCTAGATGGAATTGGCAATGCACTTGTGGGTGGAGTTTGGACAGTGTGTGCACCGTGGCTCGTTTCCCATCTGCAGGGCCACTCTCTGAGCGAGGGGCTGGATGATGTGCAGAGGGCTGAGATGAAAGCCTACATGGAGTTGGTGAACAACATGCTGCTGACCGCAGAGGTATATACAGTTATATACAGTATCAAGTTAGATCAGTGAGTTCAGTCAATTCACAATTCATTAGTACAAGTTGCACATCTGTTCACATATTAGTTTTTTTTCCTGTTTCACTAGATGTTGTATTCTATTTCAGTAGTTAAGATTATGAGGTAAATTGGTGAGAAATGTAAAGAATCGGAATGTTCTAGTCTTGGCAGCAATGAGGTGATGGTTTGGGGTGACATCTATCCCAGAAGCCCCTCTGCTTCCTCTCCTGTTATCTTAGCTCTTTTCTCTCTGTGTCCTGCAGCTCTACATCCAGTGGTGCGATGATTCGACAGCAGCCGAGGTAACTGCCTGCACGACAATAAGAAAAGCTCGCCTGTGTGCGGAGCCTCACGTGTGCGAGTGTGGCCATCGTCGCTCAGAGCGGGCGTGAGTCTGTGTGCTAATTGGTTATGGACAGAGCTTTTCATATGCATGATGTCGTTGTCCTATAGATTACAAGGCCGAGGTACAGCAGCCCCTACTCCTGGCCCCTGAACCACATTCTGGCCTATCAGAAGCAGTGGGAGGTGCGTCGTAAAATGAACGCCATTGGCTGGGCAGGAAAAAATCTGGAGCAGGTGTGTCCCCATCTGGAGTGAAGCTTCATGTTGTTGTTATTTCTTATTGCTGCTTTGTTTAGAAGGTGTCTCAGTCAAAGGTAGCTTAAAGCTTGCGGCTGTTTGGTTCACATGAGTGTTGTACTGAGGCTTGTTTCAAACACGCAAACCTGCAGCCTTCCGAGGAAAAGTCTAATACCTTTGAAGTTTTACTGATAAATTCTATGCATAAACCTTAAATGTTTTTTTACTGAACAACATTCGCTTGCTACTGGAGGAATTTAGTTTGTATTTCTCAGTTTTGAATCTCAGCCTGTAACTCCAGCATTACATGGCCTGTTGGCTGATAAAAGCACATAATGTTCTAAACTTGTGCTTTTGTAAGATAGTATGTAAGTCTTATTCTCCTGCTTGCTTTTCACACTGTCTCTCCCCTTTGCTCTGTCAGGTTTATGAAGATGTGAGTCAGTGCTGTCAGGCTCTCTCACAGAGGCTTGGGACACAGTCATACTTCTTCAACAAACAGTAGGTTTGCCGGATCCAAGCCCGCCCGCACACATAACGCAATCAGCTCTTACACGTGGTTATTTTTGCATTGAAGGCCTTTCTGCCACAGAAAACGTTTATATATTTTTTTGTTTAGAACTGTTAGTTGCTTGTCACTTCACCTGAGAAAAAGTAGAACAGCCCAGTCAGACTGAAGTTTTAGCTAATTAACCAAAACAGACCTTTCTGCAGTTAAAAAAAAAGACAGTTGGCCACAGTGTCTTTGTAAACACCAGAAAGCACTTTTCCGCTCCTGAGAAACAGCATTGTATAGTAACATTATAGTAATAGTACAGTATACTTTTTTTTCTTCTTCTTCTAAGAAAAAGAGAAATGAATGGTACATTCCCACTGAGATGAGTGTCAGAGGTGGGGTTACTAGGAGGGCTTCAGGGACCAGCTGTGTGTGATTGGAGGGGGGTCACAGGAGGTCGCTCTCCAGAGTGGTGCTGCCTGAGCTGCAGGTGAGCTAGGGGACGTGTCCTGGCTGTCACAGTTGGCGCACGTCATGCGGCCGGGCCTTCAGCTCATGGAGCGGGAGGTGGGGTGGGGGCTATTTGAAATGCAGCTGTCCCTTCAGAGGGAGCCTTTCACATGCACACCAGCTGCTGACGGGCTCCAGCAACACACCTTTTTGAGGAAGGGTGAAGGGTTGAGTCAGAGATGATTAAACACACGCACACGCTCTTCTGTAATTTCAGGTGCAGAGCCCAATGATAATTAATCTGGTAATGGTGGTGTGTTTGTCATCAGCTTGGGGAGTTCTTAATGAATTGCCATAATAAAGCAGAGATTGCCAGGCGTGGTGAAGCCTTACGCGTCTTTAACACACTTGGACACCGGCAGCCCACGCACCTTTGTTTTACCCTTAGCTGTCCCATAGCAGTTAGGCTTTCAAGGGTAACAGGCACTTTCGAGATAATGCGATCTTTTTGGGCCTTAGGATTGTGTTCGTCTGCCCCATTTGTTGTTAAAACATGAAGAGATGTTATTACTGTAATTGCAACAAGCCAGGTAGAAAAAAATGTATAGTTTTTAAAAAACCGAGTGATTTTTAAGTTCAGGTTTATAGGGTTTTCTTGCTTCACTGCAGACCCACAGAGCTGGACGCCTTGGTCTTTGCTCACTTGTTCACCATCCTGACCACCCAGTTAATCAGCGACGAGTTGAGCGACAAGGTCAAGAGCTACAGCAACCTGCTGGCCTTTGTGCGCCGGATCGAACAGAACTTCTTTGAAGACCAGGACCGGGCTGGACAGGGGCCACCTGGGCACCCCTCACTGATTTGAACACCATGTAATATCTGTCACACCTCGCAGACCCATCGATTTAGAAATGCTATCTATTTCCCGCTTCTCGTTTGGTTTATTAGCAAATATGTAAATGCCTGCCACATATAAAGCCTCGAAGTCGTGTATTTGTGTGTGGATGTAATTGAATGCTGGTGTGAAAAAAAATTACTTCATAAATTTTCTGTCAAACATGCCATAAAGTGTGTTGAATTACAAAAAAAACTCTAAGCAGGATGGAAAGCAGACAGTATTCCCAAGGAAATAGGTGCAGCACTTCACAAATGGCTGTTTGTGTTATATTGGAAAATCCTGTACGGTACAGTAGTTTTTGAACCTTATATTATTAGCCAAGAAATTGCTTTGTGTTCCAGGAGTGATAAAATATAGCAAGGGTGGGGGGGTCAGAGGTTTTGAAAGCTGATTGGCTGCTTTGCACATGCCCAGCAGGGGGAGGGGCTAATGCTTCCTCTGCTTTCATGTGGCACAAAGCTGTCGCTTAGCTGCAGGGACACTACACAGGCAAGAGAGAGAGACAAAGGGCGCGAGCATTAGCATGCTGCATTCGTGGATTAGATGTGTTAGCAGATGTAGCCCCGCAGCACTGAAGGGTCCTGTGACATAAGAGCTTTGTGATTACAAGGAGATTAGCCCCTGTTGACCATTAGCATCCAAATGTAGTCAGTGGGGTTCACCGTTCAGGTTGTCTGTGGAGTCCTGGCCCACGCTCAGCCGACCTGCTTCCTTGAGCATTTTGCCCACGGTAATTAGCATACATGGTCGGCTGTGTGATTGGGAACACAGTGGTCCTGCTGGTTTGATATGTATTTAAAGGTGATTGGTGTGGCTAGCCAGGGCTGTTGGAATTCTGGCTCCAAAGGACCGTCGTGATGTAACTTGTCATCCTGATCTGCTGAAGGAGCCCCAGCAAGACGAAAGATCAGCTGTATGAAACGGTCCTGGCGCATGCTGGTGTCTTGAGCGGTCCAGAGAGACGACAGGGGTTTTGTGTCGTGTGCACGAACTGACTGAAGGACGATAAGTGGAAATCTTCTGCAGACCTCGGCTATGTCTATGATCAGCTATCGTAAGGAACACCTGAAGAGCTGTTACCACATACCCAATACTGGAGCAGTGTTGAACAACAGATGCTAGAAGAAGAATAACTATCAACTTGCAGTAGCTAAGAGTACACCCATGGTTTACATATGACATGTTCCACACAGGTCATAAACCATTATAAATAAAGTGACATGCAGGTTATGCTATTCCCACACTTTGACTTCCAGGGACAATAATTCAGCAAGTCATTGACTTCTAAATTGCACACATGACTCTTACTTTTGGCAGTTCACGTACTACAGTAAGATGAGTGTTATGCTATGTTATGCTGTTTGATTGATCTGGTGTTTTATGATTTTTTTTAACAGCAGTACAGAATATGTTTTAATTTTCTATTTGAAAACAATAACCTATATAGTGTTAATTTTTTTTCTTTGTGTTTGGAAATTTTATGTGACCACGAGAGATTCACCAAAAAGATTCTCAACACTTCACAAAACACAAATAAAGTTGCTCAGTAGTGCAGGAAGCCCTGAATTTCGGCTTTTGCTGCTCAGTGCTAAGTTGAATTCAGTTCAGAAATTTGGCTTCATCTTAAAACTTTTCAAACTGCAAGACCTGAATGCTGGGAAAAACTAATCTTCACCAACTGGTAATGCAAAATACATTTAGTGGCATTGGGGAAATGATACAAAACCCTGGATGCTGGACTGTTACTGTTGTCTGGCCCTATAAAGAGACAGAACAGAAGAGTATCTGTTCTGTCAGACGTAATGAACAGAGACGTTCTGACCAAAAACAGGTGTAGTGACCCCTGGCAACAGCAGGCAGCAGATACCGGACAAAAGGGTGTGGCAATCTGTAATTGCAATATGGGAAATAATAGATATACATTTCCTCCCAAACTGCAGAAACCACTTTCAAATGTTTTTTTTTATTTATTTCCAGGTTTTCCCAGAATTGAAGGAATTTTGTTAAGCTGCAAAGACAGTAGATTCATTTTATTTGTATTTGCTTTACTTGCAATGTATTTGTTTTGATTTTAATTGCATTGCAGTTAGAGTGGACCTAAAGAACCCTATAAAACTAATTTCTTTTTAGTTGTTTCTTGTCTCACAAACCTGCAATTTTAACAGGGGTATTAGTAAATAAAACACAAATTCTCTTAAAAGTTACAATTCCAGACTGCCCGATGTTCTTGAAAACACAGCTTCGCCTCCTTTGCTGGTGCAGGGTCAGATGCATCCTTTTAACCACCACTTTAATGCACACGTTGAAGACATACTGAACAACGATAATTCGAGGAGGGTTTCTTGCTGCTTCTGTGCTGATGAGAAATGAGCGTGCTGTGTGGCATTAAGGAGCTGATGTCGTAAGTGCAGTCAGGTTTTCTGAGTCCAAGGACCTGTAGGGTCAGCTCATAAAAGCACAGCCATAATGGGCTGGCATTACGCTGTGTGGTGGTGCTAGCAGACACGAGATGCTCTACAGCTGCGCCGGCGGAGCTGAGTCAGGCTTTTCTCAGCGCCCGACTGTCCCTCCATGCTCACATTTACCCATGATTCCACATGCTTTGCCAAGACACATTAAACTTAACATTTACTCCACATTGCGTGCTTAGCAAGCAGTTTCATCCAGGATGCGTGCTGTAGAGTACGGTGGTGCTTATTTACGCAGCTGCACGTTAGTAAAGCAGGTCACAGCATCCCTCTTTGCTCCCGCAGGGATTTGAATGTGTGACGTTTCAGTCTCAAGTGCCACTCCTTGGTGACTACGCCGCGGACTTCCCGCAAAACATTCGCGTGTTAATGCAGCCCCTGTTACAAGCAGAAATTTATTGCTTGTTTGCTGCCATTTATACTGCATGCTTAGCATATTTTTGTGCACTTAACTGATGTGCAGTTATGCCCTTTAGAGAACACCTTCAGAAACAAGACGGCTGTGTAAGTTGCTCCTGCAAATGTTCATGGGCTTATAAACTGTCAAGTATATGGAGAGTTTATGCGTCATGCTTTAATAGGAGTAATGGCAGCAATGGGGCCCTCTGGCATCTGAAGTACCTTAAGGGGATCCTTCGTTTGATATAATACAGGTGTGGGACACTTGAAGCCCCTGGCTGTAATCAGACACCACACTTCCAAAGGGGACTCATAATGGCAGTTGTGACTGTGTGTGTGTGTGTGTGTGTGTGTGTGTGTGTGTGTTGTGCCATGACATTGTCCTTTAAACTCTTACATCTATTAGGGCCCATGTGAGCACTTTCCCAATAGCACATGTGACACAAACTGGAGAATCACAGTGCTATTGGGAAACAGACACATAGTAGGAAGTCATAATGCCAGTGGCAAACAGACACAGAGTGGAGAGTCACAATGGCACTGGGAAACAGACACAGACTGGAGAGTCACAGTCCCACTGGGAAGCAGACACAGACTGAGGAGTCACAGTTCCACTGGGAAGCAGACACAGAGTGGAGAGTCACAGTCTCATTGGGAAACAGACATAGACTGGAGAGTAACAGTGCTATTGGGAAACAGACATAGATTGGGGAGTCACAGTGCCTCTGAGAAACCGATGTGCAGCTGTATGCTTTACACACATCTCTCTCCTCTCTTGAACAAATCCCACCAGATTTCACTGGTAATGGTAGTCAGGTTGTGATGTTTTTGCCGCTGAAAGGGCCAGGGGGGGCCTGCTGTGGGTTTTGTAAAAGAAAACTTACTGACCACTATGAGACGGAGTAACCACAGCAAATGGGCTGCTCTGCCTGGTGAGTCTCGCATGTGTTATTTCAGAGGTTTCTCTTTGCCATGGTATTAACCTCTCAGTTTCAGTTTGACTGAAAAGCTTTTTGCTGTACAGTGCTGGGTGAGGACTGCTGTGACTTCATAGTCCGTCTGCAGATGATATGTCACAATCTCAAAGGAAACCTGTTGTATTTTCTCTCAGAAACATAATCACTGGTCTGCTGGGGTCTAAGATCTACCTTCCTGTGTGTCTCCTTCTCCGCATGCATTAGCACGTGAAACCATACCTAACACCATATAGTAACAATTTCCACGTGAGGGAAACCCCAGTCATCTGAAGACCTCTTTGTTTTCACTAAAATGCAAATGTCACGAATGCAAGCCTTCTCAGCTAACAGCAAAGTAGGTCACAACGCTTCTCACAAACGTTATTTCCCAAAATATCATGCAGAAATTTGTCATCTTTTCCAGATTGTGATTTTTGCTGCTGGCGCTCAAGCAAGGAATAGTGCCATTCATTAGTTAGGGGCAAATATTTGCAGGTTGTTCAACTTAAGGTGCTTTTCTCCCCCCTCTACTCAATTATGGGCTGCCCACCAGCCTTGCTGCACTCTGAAACCACAGTCCTTTTAAGTTCTGAGTTTGTCTGCATGGTCATGTTGTTTTAATGGGGTGGGACCTGGTGGTGAAGGCGGCAGGCTAGCTATTAGCGCATGGCACTCATTAGCACAGACCCCAAGAGGTCCAATGGAGCATGCCCATCCGATCCGGTTGTGGGGAGAGGGTGGGTGGGGGGGGTTGTGGTTGACAGGAACTGTCCCATTTGCTGCCATGCACCAGCTGTCCCCTGCCTCAAAGGCACTCTGTTTACGGTCAGGCGTCCAGTGAAGCCACCAAACCGAGGGCCATGTGATCGATGGGATGCAAGAGGGATCTCGTTCCATCAGGAGAAGGCCCTCGCTCATGACCTGGCTGTACTATCCAAGTCTGAGTCCTCCTTGCAACACGTCTCAGGAAAAAAACGAGGACTCCTGTGCATGATGAATCATTTCCTGCAACACAAAACTAGCGGCTGTCACCATCCTGCTACCGATGACCCAGCTACTTAATATTCTGGGCATCTGGGCAAAAATACAACAGAAGAAGCAAGACCAGCACATAAGATGTGGTATGTAATCCAGAGAGAATTCCATGAGACAGACAAATCTCCAAAGCTTATGAATTTGTAGTAACAACATTTAGTCAGTTATAAAGCCTGTGAAGACTCAGTTTTTTTTTTTATTTACACCAGCATGTTTTATGTGATAAGGTCACCGTTAGACTATAAAATCTGTTCAACGAACTACGAAAATACTAGGTGATCCTTAACTTCAGTTTTAAGACGCAGGTCATAATTAGACCCATTGATGTTTCACCCCAACCCTTTTTACTGATACATAAATAAAGACGAAAAGATCAATGATAGGTACAGAGATGGTTTCCCAAGATTGGATAAAGCTGTGTGTGACAAAGCGGCCAGAGTTCCACACAATATAAACACACACTTTCATCTGGATGCAGTTTCTAGCCCCCAGTGATGGCAGCGGATGACCTTTCGCTGTCATCCCCCCTGCCTCCCCCACCGGATGACAAATGGCAGAGGCCCGGTGACCGGGTTTTTCTGTGCATGGAGAGAGTTCACTGCATGGTCAGAGGAGACTTGCCATACAGACAGATGCATTCATAGGGTAATAACGGTGAGTGGTTTATGGAGACCACAGCCCAGATTTAGTACCGAGAAACATGATAGCCAGGAAAATGTGGGAGCCCCTTCACTGACCAGGGATTCCACTCTTTTTGATTGGCTAGGGTCATATCAGATTTCATTCATATTCCGCTCAGGCTGATTGGCTAAGGTCATGTCAAATTTCATAAGGGCTCTGTCCAGTTCATTGGCTGTATAGATGTCACGTTTCCTATTGGATTTGAGGATCCTCATTGGCTCCCAAGTAAGTTTTGTGGGGAAAATTTGGGATTCCTAAAAACTCCATACAACCTGGATATGAACTGCTTGTGAAATGCATCACAGAAGGTAAACCACATGGTATATGGTAATGATGTCATTACTAAATTTTGGGCAATGTTGTTTCTCTGGTGGACCACAATGTCATTACACAGACTTTACATGATATAACTGTTCGGTCAGTACACTACTTGATAATCCAGGATTTAAATATGTTTCAAATATAAAACTGTAGGTGAGGTGGAGGGGGGGGACTATATATCAGTATAAGGAACAGTAGGAGTCATGTGACAATGATCATTAATCTATACCATTGTCTTGTATTTTAGTCCTCCCATTGAAGAGTGTGAGTTAATTAATTTTTATATTATGTACATGCTGGTGTTTAAATTAGGTGAAATATAACTCGGGATTTATTTACAGCCTATGGATGCATGTTTTGAAGTGAAACAGCAACACTTTTTTCATGCGCCTGACCCTTTTATGTACTGGTGAAAATATCTCCTTTCTGTTTTTGCCCACCTCTCAATAAGGGCTTCCTTATTCTCTGTCCTAACCTGTTGTGGTCTGCTGAATCCAGCTTCAGCATCAACCCCTAAAGAATGCATGTTCTCACTGAAATCTAAGGCACACGCCTCACATTCTCGAGTGCGCACGCCATACATTGTTATTATTTCACATGTATGGATCTTCTACCATTTGCATTGACAATTGTTGTGGTTGGTTTTAAATTTGCCTAAATGTATGAATTGTTCCACTGACTGTGCTCTTGCACCCGCGTGCCATTGTAACAGCGATGGCGAATCATGATCCACAGCTCCACTGCAGACCTTGATGAGAACCCCTGACCTGTGACCCTGTGCTGAATGGGTTAGCAGGAGGGTGTCGTGAGTGGTTCTCACTGCCTGTGTTTCAATGGCACCTACAGATGAAGTGAGACCCTTTGGTAAAAAGATGTACATTTCTTCTGGTGCTGTAATTTCCTGGTCTCTGCCTTAGAGAACACATTTTGTCACAATGTTGTGTTGAACAGACAAGACTAGTCCTCATAATCCCTTGTTTACTTTCCCATATTTGTTTCCAGATAGACTGAATTTCCTCTGTTCATTTTAAGAATGACAGTAAGTCCCATGTGTCACTCGTCCTTCCAGAGGTTAATTCTGTCATACAAATTAATTATATTTGGAAGTGTTTAATTTGATAAGTATAGTATAAAGGTGTACTGTATTGCACTATGATAGATGCCAAGCCTTGTTACCCTGATTTGGATAAGTGATTTATAAATGAATGAATGAAAAATAATATGTACACGTGCAACATGGATGTATATTTTACGCTGCGGCTGTGAATTAAAATCATTTCTGACTGGCTGCAGACATGCAAACATTTTACGTTATTTTCCGGTATTTCTTACCAATCTTCAATTGAAATTTCAGCGTGCGGCAGTGCTGTTGCCTTGGCCATAAAAGTGAAGCTTTGGCTCGTAAAAGCGGTGCCGTAAAAACATCTAAAGGAGGCGCTAAAGCCAGAGCTCGGGCTTACGGCACATCTGGGGTCTGATTTCAGCGCCGAACTGAGGCACCTTCACACTCCGCGCTCTTCCACTCAGACAAATGTCGGACTAATGAAAATCTGTCAGGCAGTTACTGCCGCCCCACCCCTGTATAGTGATTAAACCGAGGGGGCATTTAGATTCGCTGCTAGTTTGCCAGTAAAATAAACACATTATAAAACACAACATAGTTCCCTAGGCACCGCTGTTAGTATCTTTGCTTTCCTGGGTCCCTTTACATGTAGAGAGCACCAGAGGCAAATTATAATAGTATATCAGTGGTAATTCTCACCTTGTCACTTTGCTGTTATATAAATAGATTGTAGCAACACCTGTAGCTCGCATAGAGAAGGGGGCGCCTGATGGAGTAAATTTATATTAATGACACTAGTCATAAACATCAGAAGTTACATGTTTGGACAGCAGTTGTCCCAACACGATTGTCTGCATCAGGGAAAGAAATGCATTGTCACAGACAGCCCTGTGTTTGTGCAGGTCCTTGCAATAAGCCATGCTGTATTATCACAGAAGCAAACATTTCTAAAGCTAATAACATGAAGATACGAGACATTAACCATTTCTCGATTCAGCAAACGGTAATAAACATTAAATGGTTTATTTTTCGCTCTGACTAGGTTTTATGTCCAGTGGCAGTTATGTTCCTATTTTCACACGTGAGACAATGCTAAACTACTTCGCATTTGGCAGTTAACAATAAAGACGTATTTTCTCTTCTGTGGGTTCGTGGCATTAGTTATATTTCTTATTTACAAACATACAGCCCTCCATTGCAGGATTTTTAGAATGGTTAGAATACGGGGAACCTTGAGCCAAAAGTATAACAAACTGTCACCTTCCTATGACACGGACAAAACAGATAACGCTTGAAAATCAGAATCTGTAATATCATGCTTGCTGACGTATGTGTAAAACCGCAAAAATTTCCTGATTTCCCCAATGCAAATCATTTTTCTGGTAGGGAACATCCTTAGAAGCAATGAAAGTATCTGTCACATTGACGACCATCTTCAAATTTCTTTAAGAACGTAATTTTATTGCCCTGCTGAGTTAAAGGGTTGTTAAGTGACCGTTTCCTTTACATGGAGGTCGTACATCAAATTTGTATTTTTCACCGCATGTGGTTAAGATAACAGCCACTCGTAGCGACATACATTTTAGGAACCCGCTGTACAGTTTAGGGACGTATTATGTCATATAGGTACACACTGACTCATCCCAAAGGGGAGAACATAACTCAATGGGTAAAGGCATATGCTTACAGCCTGAAGGCATGTGAGCCCAACTCCAGGAGAACCTCAACTGTTTAACCCCTAGCGCACTTGTACTGCCGCAGTGATACAGCCAAACGTAAAACTTGTCACTCGCTTATAGCAATATTATTAAAGTAAAAATAAATTGATACAATTTGTGCTAAAAGTAAATTGGACGTTTTTGCCTCAGGTCCTAGCCTAATCACTCAGTTCAATAAATAAATGAACAAACAAACAAACAAACAAACAAACAAACAAACAAACAAATACAACTCTAATGTAACCCTAACGTAACGTATACTACGCACATGACGCGTCATTTAAAGCGGGATTAATGTACTTTAGAGCTATATAAAATCGACCTTACGTCTGATTATTTTATCACAAACCTATTTTAATTAAAGAGCCGTAAAACCTGAAAATCTCCCTACTTGCACAGCAGCGGTCTCCCTTTAATTTCATAGGAAAGACGTGTTAGTTCTTGTTCAAAGGACGGATTCACTCAATGCATAGAGCGGGGTCCCCCCTGTGGGCATGTTCAGTATTACACCTTCATAAATCAAAATACAAAAACGAACGTGCATGCACAGAAACAGTAAGGTGGATTGAAAATTTCTAAGATATTTTAATTCGTTTTTTTCAATTTATTTATGGAATATATATTTTTTTACAAAGACTATTCTGTTCATCACGGTGATATTTCAAACATTTAGTTTATTTTAATGTGTATCATTTCTTCAGATTAAATGTGGCGACTTAAATTTTGTACAATTATATATTACTTAATTAGGTTCTGTATAGCTGATTTGAAAATTGCATTTTGTTGGTGACCCAGCTGCATAAAGAAAATATACATACATACATACGGGGGATTGTGATTAAAGGTGTAATTGTACATAATGTACAATGCATAAAAGATGTTATGCAGGGAAATGGTTCTTGTGGCAAATATTTCCAATTTAAGTAATATGTTATTAGTTATATGTGCATTGAAAACATAAATGTACAGCAATGTAGCTAGAGGAGAAGTTTTATCTTCTGAATAAAATATACTACAGGACTATGCAAATACAGGAGATGAAATAAATGTAAAATTGTAATTTCAGAAGGTTTTCGCTGGTAAAACACACAAAATTTATAGTATAAATATGTTTAGTTTTTACGTTTTTTAAGTTTTAAGCAAATAAGAGAATCGTGTTTTTGTAATATTTAAAATGAAATCATTTAGTTTAAGAGTTATGAATTTATCGGTAAAATAGCTACAGTTGAGTTTATCTAACATAACTGTAAAAGTATATTCTGTAATAACAATGGTGTTCATTCATATACAGCAGTGTTAATTTAATACCGAGTGGTTGGGTCCATGTAACACTGCCATCTTTGGTCATTATGACCCGAAGGGTGGTGCGAAAATACATATGTATATTGTTTCATTATCTTCACAATAATGAAAATTGTATTTAAAGTTAATAATTTTATAAACGTCTTTTAAATATTTGTAACATGTAATTGTATATAATAATTATATATTTACATTGTAGTTGACGTGTGGAAGCGACTTTTACTACTAAAGATTGCAGTATACCCTAAATGTGCTTATCACGAACACCGTGTAACATATTACAACCCACGACGTTTCGGGCGAAGCATTTGTTCAGGAACAGCACAGAGATTAATCCAGTGAAGTGGGTCGCTACCGTATTGGCTGTAACTGGTTTCCGCTGGAGAACCCGCCCTCCAACACGCCCTCATTACTACCAATTGTAACATAAACCTCATGGATTTTCTCTAAATTCACTTACGTCTCTTGCACCTGCACTTGCTTTTTTTAGGGGTCTAACATAGTACGTGATATTTTGAGAAATGGGACACAAAATAGGAATAGCACACCACGCTTTTCTGGGTCTTTTCTGGCTGATAGTGGGCCACATATTAAACACGTGATTTTTCTACAAGCGCTGGGCATAAGTTTTTTTTTTTTTTTTTTTTTGTCTTACCCGCTATATAGTAGATAAACTTGGCTTGTAGCCAGTTAACCCGTGCACGGTTGGATATAGTGTTCCGTTGTGTCGTTCATTAGACGTTGTTACTTAGTCATAGATACTTAAAACAGATGAAACTAAGAAAAGGAACGCTAAGGGTATGTGAACGTATAGACACGTGTATATATAGGGTTTCAGATGTCTCACACACACACACACACACACACACACGGTGGTTTGTACATAGACACAGGGACACATTAATACAAGTACACATACACATATGCACACACAAACTCATTGTCTTCTAACGGAAAGGAGGCTCATTCATGGCATTCAGCCACTAAAAGGAACCTTCCTTGAGAGAGAGAGAGAGAGAGAGAGAGAGAGAGAGAGAGAGAGAGAGAGAGTGTGTGTGTGTGTGTGTGTGTGTGTGT
>JABJVR010007722.1:0-11250 GCA_025773905.1 Chitala chitala | reverse complement strand
CCTGGTCCTAACCCTAACCCTAGCTCCAGCCCCTCTCCTGGTCCTAACCCTAACCCTAACCCTAGCTCCAGCCCCTCCCCTGGTCATAACCCTAACCCTAGCTCCAGCCCCTCTCCTGGTCATAACTCTAACCCTAGCAAGCCCTGCAAAGGAAATATTAGAAGTCTTTTGGCTGGATACTGGGATATGTTCGTAAGTCTTATCCTTCATGGCTTAAAGACTACGAAATTTAAGACCAATAAGATACATACTGACATTAGAAAGGAATACCCAACAGGCATTTGACACTCAGTATAATACACCTAGCTTGGCTGTAATTTTTAAGGTTTGTTACCTGTCAGTGTTCGGGAAGATACAGAGCACGTTGCTAGGCAACTCCTAAAATACAATCCATTGATAAATACTATATAAAGGAGTAAACTGTTCCTGACCTAATCAGATTAATCAAAAAACGGACATGACAAACAAAATAAGAATTCAACTGAACTGTTGACTCCAAGTATAATAATTAAAAAATAATTCATTTTAAAAAGAAAAGTAGCAGACATGGAAATCACATCAAAACAATTCTTCAGAATTGTGTGTATTTCACTTATTTTGGACTCAAATTTTGTGGCAATAATGGTCAAAAAGGTCAATCAATAAAATTCAAACACTTCAAATATAAAGAGATGTGAATCTGGAGTTTATAGGGAAAAAATTACCTTTAATTTTCTCACACATGAAACTGTGGCATAATTCATTTAAGGTTTAATCTCCTAAAAGCTTATCTCCCACGAGCTCTGATGTCAGCTATGATCTTGTATTGAATGAATCGTATCATGCTGTCCAGCTCATTAAATTATGAGATAGTATGGGATAGAGAAAGTGTGACTTTCCAGAATAATGCATTATAGGAGTATGCCCACATTTTCCTGTCAATCTCTGTGACATCCTTAGTTTTTTTTGTATATGTAATTGTCACACATGTACTCTGAGTGTCTGCTTGCCAGTGTTCAGGGTATGCCCTTGCACCTCCATGTGCTTGCTGTCTTCACGCGCACGCGCGAGTGTGCATGTGCATGTGTGGGTGCAAGTAGGTAGCGCAGGTGTGCCCGAGTGAGCATTCGTGCTGTGATGATGACTCATTCAAGGATGGGAGTACAGCTCTCCAAAGTAGAAGCCAGTCTGACATGTGATGCCACTGCAAGTGCTGGATTGGCCCATCCCCTGCCTCCAGGTTGTCACCTGACCCTCTCTCTCTCACAGAGTGACTCACTGAAGAGGAAAACTGTTGTCTGTCATATTGAGTAGCATTCACTAAAAAAATGCAGGCTGGGTGGGTGATCTGCACCACAACAATGAACAAGTGAAGTATTTTATTCTAATTAATTATAAGATACAACTCCCATGTTTTCAAAGTAAAATAATTATGGAAAAAAGCAGTGTCATTTTCAAATATGTGAAAGAGTGATTCAAACATCATAATGCCTTTTCACTGACTTATTTTCAGATATAATCATGGTTTTAACAAGAAAATACTGAACAAACAGGTGATCTGATGAAATATTTGCTACTACAATCACTGGAATAAGGAAAAAGGAGAGTAAAAAACAATGATGTAAGAGTGTGTAGTACAGACACAAAAAAGCACACATCAGCTGTGAACACACAACACACATACAGCCAGCTCTGTCCACCACATCTATGTGCAATTATAGTAACATCAAGGACTGCATTAACACTATACTAATTGTAAACCTAACCGCATATGTTTTCTGGTATTGTCTAGGCTGGCAAGTTCTTTGGAGAGGTGGACGGGGCAGTGATGTCTCAGCTGCTCCGAATGGGCATGTTCAAAAGGTAGTGAGACACCAGTCTCCCCAGCACTGACACTGGGGAGGTGACAGCCTGCCTACAGCTGTCAGCCTCACACACATCCTTTATCATACACGATATTTTGTTCGCTTTTAACACATTAAAAATTAATGCCGCGTAGAGGCTGCTGCGGATTTTAAAATACGTTTGAAGTGATCCTTTCAAGCTGACATGCTTTATTATATTTTGAATGCAGCAAGGTGCCCATAAAATGTTTATGCCGTGTGTTTACCCACACCAAGGCCAGGAAACATTTTTTTGTCTGAGCACCTGTGTGTGTGTACGCCATGTAGAGTGTCGCTGTATGACTACCAGGCGATGTGTAAGACAAGCCACCACCACACCAGCAGTGCTCGGCCTCTGCTCAGTGTAAGTACCTAACACCTCATCTGTTTCCCTGACACATCTAGTCGCTCGATTGTGCAACTCGTACCTTTTACAGACACACCTGCTGTACCTGTGTCAGCTCAAATGTGAACAGGCTGTATGAGGTTTATAAACTGCCAGAATTTGTCTACTGCTTGAAACTCCATAAAATTTTTGTTCAAATATTATACTGCACAAATAGGTAAAAATGTAAGCGAGAGAAAAAAAAACCTGCTTCACAAAAATAAATTGCCTCCTAGCTAATACAACATTGTTAACAACACCCGCAGGAATACATGTCTTTTCAGTTATGAGCTTAGTTATTGCCAAGTGACAGCACTGTCACTTGGCAATATCCCTGTCTGAACAGCATCATGTTTATGTTCATATCCTAGTGTTGTCATGTGGATTTTGGTTTTTGATTATAAGTTGACCACAGGAATAGGAACCAATGAGCAGCTGGTGCACCTCCTTTTGAACCTGTCTGATACTGAAAAACTGGGACAGCAGGCTACTAATGCTATCAGGGATTTAAAGAATGAAAAGCCACGCCCCTTATTGTTTTCCCTTTAACACCAGGTTAAGAATGGCCTCCTCATTGCCTTGGCCCAATAAGCCCAATCAAGAATAGGTGTTTAGGGGGAAAACACTACCTACAGAAGCCTTAGACTTTACCACCTTCATGTTTATATTCCAATGTGGCTGAGGACAGCACAATGACCGCTGGTTTCTTTGACACTGAATTGATTGTCTTCCCCTCTCCTGCTCACCTGCAGCCCTTCTATGGCATTATGTCAGCACTGAAATGGTTCTTCACTAATTTCATGCTGTAAGTACATGGCTCTGACCAATCAGCACTGAGAAGACCCCATTCTCCACTCATAAACACCACCACACCACTTGTTTTTCTGAGCCTAAAAAGACCCATTTTGATTGGCTACCCTTGAAATAGTAATCTTATCGCTCATTGTGACACCAGTCCCAATGACTGACACTCCAAACCCCCTACTGGAAGATGAGCTCAGTGTCAGAAACAATCTGTGTTTACTTTCTTCTGCTTGGACTGCCACAGGTTTTTGTTGGAGTTCAATATTTGTGGTCTGTGGCATTCTGATCACCTGGCAGAGGGTAAGTCATTATTCAGCACCGAGCTTTAAAACAAAGGACAATATACTCCACTAAGGCAGACCTTAAAGTCTTTAGGTACATGTCTGTTTTGAGACTGCATAATGAACCACAAGCTTGATTCATCAATTAATGACATCATATTTCCTTCACATACCTTTTCTGTTTCATTTTATTTTTTCCATGTGTTTTCCAATCTTTGTTCTCCCTGCACCAATGTACCTGTCTTTCATGACCACCATCACTGCTGCACACCTGCATCTGCCCTAACGGCTTCCATCACTGTGGCCTGTCGACCAATCATAAACTCCACTCATGCCCATTCACTGTGACTCTTTCCACACAGCCAAGGCTGTCTTCCATATAAGTAAGTACCACCCAAGTCACATAACTTCATATTGATCACCTGTGCCATTTCCTCTGCATGAAGAAAGCGTCACATGTGCATCTGCGTGTGTCCTCGCACTTGTACCGAATCAGCTGTGACCTTCTCAATTGTTATGTGTGTTTAGTAAAATGCTAATACTGTAATTTAGTTAGAAATCTTTAAAAAACACCTTATCTTTTTACAAGGTCATGCAAGTTAAAATAGATAAATGATCCTGTTCTAAGATCTGACTACTGTTTGTATTCCCGAGAGGTAAAAGAGAGGTTTTTCCAAAGCAGAGTATTGCACCTTCTGACCCCAAGATTACAGCACCAGCTGAGAATCGTACTCCGATACGCATTCTGCTTCATCAACTGTCTGCCATGCCTGCAAGACTCTTCACACACACACACACACACACACACACACACACACACACACACACACTCTCACTCGTACGCATGCACACTTATACAGACATGCATTGAGACAGACACAGAGACCCACAGACACCTACACGTGGCGTTACACCACTGTGCATCGAAACACTCTCACCCTCACATCCACACACATTTGCACAATGACACACCCCCCAGCCACAGAAGTAGAGCCACCCACACACAGGCACGGATGCACGCACGCACGCGCGCACACACACACCCCGAAGTTCAGCTGAGATGCGAGGAGCAGGCCTCTGAGGCTGCCTTATGTAAGGCATTATGCCAGCGTCTGAGTGGGAGGAGAGAAGCTCTACAGTTCCTTATTGTTGCCACCGCATTGTGCTCTGGCCTTGTCGCTATGAGAGAGGGCAGCTTATTACTGTGCATTTTCAACCCAGAGAGATTAAATGAAAAAAAAAACACACATCTGTGTGACTGAGACTTCAATCCTCATTGTCCCGGTGTGGGTCAAAGGTCCCAATGTGTCTGTGTGAAAACAATATAAGATGGACAGGAATAACAGGAATTCACAGCTGAATACAACCCCTAAGTGAACTAAAATTTAAAAAATCAGCACAGACTCACAGTGTGAGATGACTTGCCACAGTATGTATATATGTCTGTAAGCACATATATGAGCACATGCACATGGTACATGTATGCATAAAGCCTAATGACCAGTGGCTAACCGTGACCCCTTACCCCTCCCCCACAGCCCACAGACATAAGAAGCAAGACATCATGCAGCCATGTGACACGGAGTATCCCAGCTTTATCTACGAGCCTTCCGTCAAGGAGACCAACAGCTTCGTGCAGTGTGGACTGTGTTACAAGTAAGGAGATACGCTACCACATGACAGCTGACACCCCACCAATGTCGCACACGTCTCTCCTGTCAAACCTCATAAATGTCATATCCCAACTCTCTACCTGGGGGGGTGACTAGGACTACAGTTCTACAGTGAGGTTTTTTCACCTTCAATCAATGCTTACTGGCTTCATTTGATCGGTTACTATGTAAACTGAAAGAAGAACCCATGTGCTTCAGCTAAGTGAGGGCTCAGTTCAGGGAGGCCTGGGAAATCCAGGATGGAGGAGGTACAGAAATGTGACTGCTTGATCCAAGCTTAAGACAGTCTGTCCATCCATAACCTGACCCACACTTGCGTCCTCTTCTTAGGTGAGAAAAAAAAATCCTACTCAAGATTAGAGTGATTTGAGACAGCCTTGGGATAGTTGAGGTGGGATTATGTTAAACTGATTTAAGATACTCGCTATTTAGACATATTTTTTCACCCTGCTGAGCATTATTAATGAAAAGCTAAAGACATCTTTCCTGCCACTGCTATTAACAGAATTTTTCAGAATGCCATATCATTGGCTCCACCTGGTGGATTACATTAACTTCAGACAAGGAAGGCAAAGATTAGTTTTAACTCAGCTCAAAACCCTTCACTGCCAGTCTGGTTATTTATTGTACATAGTCAGTTATATGGATTATGTCTACTGGACAGGTAGTTTAACACATATGGACCACATATGGGTCCTGGAAAATCTACAACATTACTGATATTCCAGCATTGGGCTGCCTTCCTTTATTGAAGAGACTGACACAAACAGATCTCCTGAGTGTCCTGATGTAAGTGTCCTGATATAAGCGTGCTTTTGTATTTACAGAGTTTTCCAAACCCATTCGTGAGTGAATCAAAAAGCATTACAATCTGCTCAAATGTTTTTTGAAAAAGCAAAATGCATGCTAAATTCTCAAAAGGTGTCTATTTATTTGAACAATTAGGTAAAAAAAAAGTTTATACCAAACAGGGAAAAAACAAATCCCGAAAAACAAAATTCAAACAGCAATTACTTTCACACAATACATTCTTACAACTTGTAGTACACTGGCACATATGATGAAAGACCTGGAAATCTGGTGTCACATGACTGTAATACCACTAGGGGAGCGTGTTTATCCAGATTCCTCCCAGATTTAACCAGCTAACCAGAGTTTAACAAGGTTCACCAAAGCTATTAACACCTATGTAATGGTGTTCTTTTCTTGTTCGTGTGAAAACAAGGGGTAACCTGGCAACCAGCCACAGCACAAGCACAGGTACAGGCACACAGCTGTTCCTGCATCTGTAAGACCTGTTGTCTCAGTCCCTGCAACACTGGCACTGATACAGACATTACCCACTCCCCCCCACAAAAGTATATGCCATCCAGAGGCGTTAATTATTAGCCATCACTTACTGACTGCCCTCTCTGCCAACATCTGCACAGTATTCATTATTTTATGAGTACTCTTGCTTGATTTCTGCAATCTGTGGTACATATAAACAGGGGCACTGAGCTATGTGGCCCCCTTATTAATCGATGCCAAATAGAGGATCATTAACAGGGACACTTACTTTGGGTTCCATTTCTGGCATGCCGTCTGCTGCTGCTGTATCACAAGACCTGGTTCTGCTCTAGTGTAACTGCTTTTGGACAGGATGGCAAGTTTCTTTGGGTTCTGGGACAGTGAAAAAAAAAAGGCAAACAAGATATATTTATCTGAGCTGGTCATTCAAAACAATGGGGTAAATCTCTATCAGGCAGTATCAAGCCACTTCAAACCATGTCCGCTTTGCCATGTCAAATTTTGTGAATTTTGTCAAATTCAGTGTTTGGTTCTTTTACAAAACCTGTTCATGATTACTGAGCTGGGGTCTTGAAAAGAAACTGAAAAAATTCACGTGTGTAAATGTATGGCTACATTTCACCACACGTACTTTTAAGGCATTTCATTGAAATTGCATAACAGTGCACGGACGCGGCTGTTATAGTAGCAAGAACAATGGAGGCACATCGTTAGCATTGTTCTCATATTAGTCATGGCACTTCTATGTCAAGTGTGAAATGGCAGGAAGGACTGTGAGAGATCTTTAGTAACTGTGTGATTCTCTCCCAGTGTTCTCAATGGCACTGTTGTAACTTTCATTCCAGAATGTTCGTGATGCAGCAGATCACTAACAGCAACCTGCTCATGCTGGTGATCCAGGGGGAGTGCGACTGTGCCCGGCGCTTTCCGCCCATCACCTTGGAGCCCAAGGAGGTCAAATATATCCTTCCAAGTCCTCCACAGATATATCTCTGTGACACGTTTTTTTTTTTTCCCAAAAGATGGCCAGTGATTATTAATATACACTATCTTGTCAAAAGTGTGGTAGCACAGATTGACTACATGAAAAGGGGACATAAAGTCAGAACATCAGCCAGCCTGCACCCAATGGGTCAACATGATGAAGAGGAATACAGAATCAGGCCAAGACCAAAAAGGCTGCCTTTACTTTAAACAAAAAGCAGGAAAGCATATAAAAAAATCTGAGCATTCTTTTATGCTTGTCTGAAAAAGTCATTAGGTCCAAGGTGGGCCAACTTACTATAAATTTCTTACTGAAACTGCACATTAAATAAGGTGTCCTTATTTGAAGGTGAAGGTGACTGTACTGTTCAAGTCAGTCTTTTTCTACCCGCTTGTCCAAATGAGTGTTGCAAGAGTGTTGTAAGAGTGATCAGAAATACTGCACCTGCTCAGGCAGTAGTACCAAATCCACTGCAGTAATAGTTATGTGAGCACTAGACTCTGCCTGACGGTTACTGCCTGATGGTAAGACTTGTTAAGATGGTCCTTAACCACGCTGCACATAATGCCTCCGTTAAGTGTGAACGGATGAAGTCACAGAAGATCCGCAGAAGGCCCGATTCGTGCCATGCCTTCCACCCAGAGGTGATGCCTCCCTTTCATCCCAGGTTGACAAACTCTGAGCTAATCTCAAACCAATAGCTTCCTTAAAAAACAAAGTTAGAAATAACAAAATCTGACCACAACCAATTGGTCTAGATCCACCAAGTTATTAAAATAATGAATGGTTTATAAACCAAGAAAAATAAATGCAATATATAGCAAATTCTCATTTACTTAAATGTGTTTTGCATTAGCAAAAATATTCACAGGCCTGACAGTCAGTCACAGAGTAAGGATGAGTGCACAATTAAAACTGCAGAATTAATCTAAATCTGATTTGAGCACAGCATTTCCTCAGAGGTTATTAATCCCCTTGATTAATCATTTTGATTACAACGCCAGTGTGTCCTCATGATTTTCATGCTGCGTTATTAAGGTTGTACGATCGTTATGATCACGTTGCAGGAGAACGCAAAAGACTGTGGCGGGGCCTGTGAGATCTCCCTCTCGGTGGCGCTGTTCTTCACCTCCCTAATCACCTCAGTGACCCTGCGGTGATGGTATCAGCCTACACCCACCTCTTGAGGGACAAGCAAGGGGCTTCTTAAACACACCAAATTTGGCATGCAAAATGTCCATCTTGTTAATTTTCAGTCTTTTTTTTTTTGAAGAGAACTAAGATCTCAAGCAGCAGAGCAGCTGATGGCGCCAAGAAAGATAATGCAGATCAAGTTCAAACAAAGGGCTTTTTTTCCCAGTGTCTTAAACTTTGGTATCTTCACAGAATCCGAGCAGACAGACATACATGCCTGGGCAAAGGAAAAAGATGCAGTAATGATCAGAGCATTATGTTATGAATGGAAATCCTCGTGAAATATTTATACCTTTCATGCATGTGTACCTACATGTTAACCATGTTAACCATGGAACATGAAACTGTGACTGAGTGGGAGATTGGTACAGTGTGAAAGTGTCTCCTGCCTGTATTCACACGGGAACTGCACATGAACACTCCAGTACAGGCCTGTTTAAAAACAAATATGCTAAGGACCTTGGGTTTCAGAGTGAAACTTCAGCTTTTCAGAAGGAAATGATAAACGTCAGGAGAAAATTAGTTTTTTAAGTAATAAAAAAATAAAAATTTCAAATTTTGTAAGCTGTGAAGAAAAGCAGACATCATCCAGTATATTTGGCATGTGCTGTGACAGTCTACAACTTGACAGACGTATTTTTTACTCTCTCTTTGCGGATGTCTGTCTGCAATCAGCCTCAGAGCTAAATCTGTAGACAAGCAGGTCTCGATGCAAGTTACACACTGACCTACAACAAACTGTACAACAATCTGATGAAACACAAATGCTGGAGGCAATTCACCTCACTGCTCATAAGCATCTGACTAATCCAATTCTTTAATTCACATTTACCTTTCTAATTTTCCACTGATCAAATTGCTTGTTTTTTTAATGATCCTGTTAAGAGTATAAGATAAACACCTCTAGGTTTGTAAATCTTCAAAAACAAAAAACTTTTTTTTTTTAACAGGATTATAACTATGTGATTTTTTATTGGAGAAAAACTTTTGAAAAAAAGGAAATTTGCTGATCTAATAAATACGTAGTACTGGGTATTGTCTTTAACAGAATGGGAACTGTAAACATAAAATTTTGGAACAGTTAAGATTAGGAACACAATTTACTACTTTAAAGTATATTAAACAATGTTTAAAATGTAACTCATAGCATTCTCTAAGAAATTCATTGTCGTTTCTATACATGCATGGTGAAGTCCACTGTACAAACAGGAGGGACTTGTGGAAACAATAATGAATACATTATGCTATTAACATCTGTTAATAATTGTTTAAGCATAGTTTATTCATTACTGATATCCAACAAAACTACTCATGCCTGAATTATTTTCCAATGCAAGAGTATTTTTTTAATGGCCATGTGTGTTCTTAATCCACTGAAAGATATCAGTTACCCAACATCTTGAAAAGAATTGGGTGGATAAATTTTCATGAGAAAGTAAATTTGCCTGCTGTATAGGTACAAAATAGATTTACTTAAGATAATAGTATTGCCAGTATATTTTCCCTTCACTTTGTATTTTCGGACACCACTCCCTCAGCAAATCAAAAGATGGAAGAGAATGAGAGGGAAGGGTAAGTAGGTGCAGCAGAAAAAAACATCTTTGCCATTTAGACAACACCCAACTGAACCAAACATCCACTCTCACCAAACTGATCCAAACCATCCTGCAGCCTGGTGGTTTGCAGCCCAGTTGCCAGGTGTGTTCTTGAGCAAGACACTCAAATGCTAGCTCTGCTCCATTTAACCCATCCTCACTGCTCGATAACCTAGAACCAATATCACTGTAACAGATAGGTGAAAGGTTGTAAGTCCCTTTGGACAAAAGCATCTGCTAAATGAATAAATGTAAATGTAACCAACCTGCAGATTGGTACTGTTGGTTTGCTCATATAAACACCATCACAAGGACCGATGGCAACAGAGCAACATAAAATATATTTCTGCTTCAACCTACCATGACTTCCACTGACCTGCAGTGTATACGGCTCTTAATAGGTCCACAAGTAAAAATGATGACAGCCCTTTGTAATGCCTGAAGAACATCAAATAGTTGACCCATGTGCATAACAGGTAATTATATTATAATATGTACATCAAAAAGAAGCTGCCAAAAGTCCTGGTTGTCTTTTGAAAAGTTTGAAGCATTTGTGGCAAATACTGCCACAAGAGCAGCCTGAAAACTTCCTACCGACCAGGCTCTGAACATCTCCAGCTCAGCAGACCTCGGGTGCAAGGCATCACAAACTGGCAAAACATAAATAAGCTACCAGCCTCCCTGTAGTCAGCCACAGAATTGAGGGCAAGGCCAGTTTCTGCCTCAATAGACCCAAGACTAGGCAGCGCAAACAGTGCCTGCTGCCAGGGATTTTATGGGCACAGTCAGGGGAAAAGAGTGGAGAATGAGATTTTGAAGGTTGAAGAGCAGAAATATATCTAGGAAGAGACCAGCCATTTGTCTTACTTTGACCCATATCTTCCCAGATGACAACTCATACAAACCAATGACGTGTCTGAAGGACATCTGGAGTCCTCAGACCACTAGCTGATCCAACATACCTCCATGAGAGCAACAACATTGCTGTTCAGCCTCATAATAAAACCGAGTTAATCAACATTAAGACACTTAACTTGCTACACAGATTATCAATATGAACATTTGGTTGAGCAGGAAATTAATACACTGGTAAAGTTTGGCAAAGTACTCAATAAGGTTACAGTAGTCTGGTGAAAGAGATGCACGTACTTTGAAGATGATACGAGGCAGTTTTTAAAAAA
>JABJVR010007721.1:0-11251 GCA_025773905.1 Chitala chitala | reverse complement strand
GGCAAGAGTTCATGTTTAGTTACTAAAGTGCTCCCTGAAGAGATGTGTCTTCAGTTGCTTGCGGAATGTGGATAGGGTTGATGAAGTCCTCAAAGTAAGTGGAAGTTTGTTCCACCATGTAGGGGCCAGAGAGGAGAAGAGCCTGGGTTTACCAGATTTTAGGATAGGTGAGACCAGTATCTTCCCACTAGCAGACCGTAGAGAACAGGAAGGGACATAGTTCTTGATATGGGACTGCAGGTAGACTGGAGCAGTTCCATTGATGGCTTTGTAGGTCAGCATCAGGGTCTTGTATTTGATGCGTGCCGAGCATCCACAAATTGTATATTTAATGATGATTTTTAAAATATCCATCTATCCATCCATCCATTCTCTATACCGCTTGTCCAATTCAGGGTTGTGGGAAGCTTGAAGCCCATCCCAGGAGGCACAGGGCGCAGGTCAGAGGACAGGCGCAGGGCGTAGGGCAGGGGACACGCTGGGCAGGGCGCCAAGTCACCACAAATTTTTTTTTTACATAACAAAATGTTAATGCATAAAATTAAATACAGAACTAAAATTAAAAATTATCATGACATGTTTTTCTAATATCTGATCATTATTATAGCTGACTATACAGTATGCCACTGTAAAAATGTGAAAATGGAGAACACATATATTGGGATGTAAACTACAGTTAAAACAATTAAAGACTAGTGAGAATATGATAAAACAGAAGATAAAGGTTTACAAAACAAATTTATTGTAGAAATATAAGGTTTCATGACAAACTGAAATCAAATATACAGATAAAGGAAACACAAACAGTTCGGCTGTATGTTCAGAACTACAGCGTTTCACATTCAGCTCAGAGGTCAGCAGTAAAACCGCTAGAGGGAGATAAATGAGCTTTACGTGTCGCAGGTGATAACCACACAGGCTTACATGGAAATTTTAAAAAGCCTGAAAAACTCTATAGTAAAAACGATTCCTCATATCTATTTTAAACAAAATAATGATGAGAATAAGACATCATTCAGTACTGGATACTAAACCTTAAATCTAACAGCTCCTTTTCACAAACTATGAGTGTTATCAGTTAGTATCCAGCGACTACAGCGGACAACATTGTACTAAAACAGAATAAAAATAAAATATTTCCCAAAGACAGTGAAGCAGCCTGAGGGCTAAATCAGAAAATAATCAGGTTACCGTGTTTTTAATAGTTTCCGTGTTACTGACTAGCGGTTTATAACGAAACAATGAGCTGTAACTGACTGAAACATTTTGTGGTATAAGGCTAAGTGTGTGTGTGTGTGAGACTGAAACCCTATAAAACCCTACGAGCCCCTCCTTCGGGGCTGTCCCACTTAGAGTAGCATCAGGACCAATACAGCACAAGGAACAATAAAGCATCGCTAGAACAACGTCGTATTGTCTCAATAATGTTCTACAACGGAGTGGGCTGAGCACGGACAGCAGCTGACGTCACCTACGCTCTCCAATCATCCTTATCATTAAAACATTTAGAAAACCATTTATCATTTTCCTTCCACTTCACAATTATGTGCCACTTTGTGTTGGTCTATCACATAAAATCCCAATAAAATACATTTACGTTTGTGGTTGTAACATGACAAAATGTGGAAAATTTCAAGGGGTATGAGTGGAGCCCTGTGGAGGTGCAGCAGAGAGGAGTGCTGTGGAGGTGCAGCAGACTGGAGCCCTGTGGAGGTGTGACAGAGAGGAGTGCTGTGGAGGTGTGACAGAGAGGAGTACTGTGGAGGTGCAGCAGAGTGGAGCCCTGTGGAGATGCAACGAAGAGGAGTACTGTGGAGGTGCAGCAGACTGGAGCCCTGTGGAGGTGTGACAGAGAGGAGCCCTGTGGAGGTGCAGCAGACTGGAGCCCTGTGGAGGTGCAACAGAGAGGAGCCCTGTGGAGGTGCAGCAGAGTGGAGCCCTGTGGAGGTGCGACAGAGAGGAGTACTGTGGAGGTGCAGCAGACTGGAGCCCTGTGGAGGTGCAGCAGACTGGAGCCCTGTGGAGGTGTGACAGAGAGGAGCCCCGTGGAGGTGCAGCAGAGTGGAGCCCTGTGGAGGTGCGACAGAGAGGAGTACTGTGGAGGTGCAGTAGACTGGAGCCCTGTGGAGGAGGTGTGACAGAGTGGAGCCCTGTGGAGGAGGTGTGTGCACATGTTAGTGGAGCCTCAGTGGGTCCAGTGAGAAAAGTTGAACCAAAAATAACAGTGAAAAGACGGAGAACAAATGAATGAATGAATGTCCAGCCTGGACAGCTCCACTGGTCTAGACCCAATGATATATTGAACTCCACACACTGAATGTTTTTAATTTCACTCTCCTGACGGTGATCATGTGACTGAGAGTAGGCGGTATTTCCTGGTTACAGAGCTGCAAGGAAATTATGATTTTTGTACTTTAATAAGCATTACAGGTAGAAAGCATGAATGCAGAAAGAGAGTATTTTGTATCCCCATGTTTAAAGTGTGAAAAACATGGTTGTGTGTCGGAATGTGTTAGTGCAATTTCACAGAAAGTGTGCTGCGTGTGGTAACCCTGTTTGGCAGGAAGCTGATGGAAGAGTGTGACCGCAGAGCTGCAGGGGACCTGGGACTCCTGAGCTGAAGCTCTCCTACAAACACGTGTTGCTGATGTCAGATAAAGGTAGTGTTTGAGCTGGAGAGGATGTGCGTGGATAAAAATGTTTAATGTATCTCTAACACATAATGCGTTAACGAAAGTATGTTTTGATGAGAAATAGGCAAAGGGGGGCGGCACAGTGGCGTGGTGGTTAGCACTGTCGCCGCGCACCTCCAGGCCTGGGGCTCAATTCCCCCCTTGGGTCTGTGTGTGTGGAGTTTGCATGTTCTCCCTGTGCTTGGTGGGTTTTCTCAGGGTGCTCCAGTTTCCTCCCACGGTCTAAAAACATGCAGGTTAGGTTGATGTGCGTGTGCCTGGTGGAGCCCTGTGGTGGGCTGGTGCCCCGCCCTGGGTGTCCCCTGCCCTGTCCCCTATGTGCCCTGGGATGGGCTCCAGGCTTCCCTGCAACCCTCACCAGGAATAAGCAGTTAAGATAATGGATGGATGTGCAAAGGGTATGCAGAGACCTACAGGGGAACAGAAGTGTGGCTGGTTATATGGTCATACACCTCCTTTAAGCACAACAGGTACACCACATAACTGGTGTTTACTAGATTTAGTATGAAAATTAATGGTAAACTGTTTTTAAGATCGATGCTTAGATGTCATGGAACTTCATTCAACCAATGAGTGTGTTTTAAAGGGTTGAGAAGTGTCAAAATGGTATGAAAAAAAGACTGATTGATTGTGTTTTTGTTTATGTTGACTGTAACGTCCTGCTGTGCTGCTACAGAATAATTGCCCCCTTGGGGACAATAAAGTAATTATTGAATTGAATTTAAAAAAGTGTTGATTATTTGGGGGACTCTGCGCATTTGGCAAAGAGGCACCTTGCTTTGTTCGCTTGGTGGAAATGGACAGAACATCGTTTTGCCAAACTCATTGCGCTAATTTGTAATTTTTGTCTCGGAATTTTTTACCGCGACACAGGAGGTGTGGTGTTGGACTGCAGAAGGAGACATTTTGGATTTTGCTGTCTTCCTGCACACACACAGCCTGCAACTGGCGCTGTTAACAAAGTCCTCTCAACAAGCCAGACGATAACAGAAGTGAAAAGAAGCTTCATTTGACTTTGTTACGCACACCTCTAACATAGATTACATTCAAGAACTATACTAAAAGATATAAAGTCTTTATTTTCAAACAATATGTTTGCTCCCTCAACATAAATGGTGGAATGTTAGTTGTACAACAGATATAATGACAGTCTTTGTGTTTATTAAAGTTAATTTCGCCAAGCACCAAAGCTAACAGGATATGAAACTTAGAAGTGTATTTATATGTAAGGTCTAGGTGCTGCCACCCAGTCTACCTCCCTGGGTGGGGCCTTGGCCCAAGGGATGCCACGAGACCTACTCTTACATTTGGAGCAAAGACGCACTATAGTGCCACTGTACCGTTAGCCCAGGAGCGGCTGGGCAGCCAATCAGCTTTTGGCCTCCAGAGTTTTTTTTACTGTGTGGGGTTTTGCTTTCTTTCCTCTGTTTTCACTTGGCTTTAACTTCAGCCATTCACCTGTTTGTAATTCTGTAATATTTGTAATTTCCTCCCATAAAGCACTTTGACGCAACTTGTTGTGAAAGGCGCTATATAAAAATAAATTGCATTTAATTGATCTGAATGTGGATTAGGGAGCTTGGCCAGCACACATACTGTATGAAGGCCTAATGTTGTTGGGCCTAAAGCCCCGTACTAACAATATACTGCACTCTTAGCGAGAAGTGTTTCTCACGTCACCTCTCCGCAGAAGGAGGGACGTGTGACTCACGTCACCTCACCGCACACACTTTTCAAACCAGAGTTTAAATAAGTGTTACAGCAGCACAAACAAGTTTGGCTCTTTGTAAAAATAATCTTTCTTATAGGTAACTATTGTTTATTGTGTACTGAAAACAGCAACTCTTGTTTTAAATCACAGAACTGATGTTTGGTCCACTCTGAGCTCCTGTATAACCAGGTAATTGTGTCCTTCTGTTTCAGTCCACAGGCATGAGATTGAAATGCAGATGGGCTTTCTGAACCAGAACACAGGCTCTAACTGTGTGGACCACAGCACTGCATGCAGTGCCTGTGCCAGAACCTGTGGACTGGGTATTTCCACTCGGGTTTCTAATGCAAACTGGGCATGCCGCCTGGAGACCCAGTCCAGACTCTGTGTGGTCCGGCCATGTCAGACGATCTCATAGAGAACAAAAAAAGTGAGCGGATATCATGTTTGAGCTGTATTACATTCCAGGTCTGAGGGTAAAGAGAGAATGGCCTCTTTAAATTCATGCACATGGTTAACCGTAGTGCATTAATTAAACTTTAATTAATTTTAATTAAATTACATAACGTGCCAGTTTAGCAACACGTACTGGTCCGTATTCCTGCTGTTGAAAGGAACTCGTGCATCTTCTCACGGTGGATTTAGGCAAAAAAAGGCAGCTGTAAACGTGGCACTGTACGTACACACGTAAACAACTTAAACATTCATGGTAAAACCATAATATTGTATAATATTGTATAAAATGTACGATGTTTTTGTGTACATACAGTGAGCTCAGGAAAACGTACTTAAGGGTGAACTTGGGCATGTTTGGCAGGTCTCCCGCAGGTGAGATTGTAACGTTTCTGTTTTAGGGGTGGCACGGTATGAGCCCAGCCACGTGGCATCAGTGCCAGCACGCCTGGAGCAGCTGGGCTGTCTGAGCATGCAAGCTTATTGGTTCGTGTTCTGCAGCCTGTGCACAGATGGACACTGCCGTACCCCTCACCGTACTCATACCATACAGATGGCCTTCTGCTGCCTGCTGGGTCAGCTGGCACATCGCCTTATCATGGTGTTTGAGTCCTGTAGGTGCCATTTCCACTGTGCCCACTCTCAGGGGATCCATGTCACAGGTTTAGAGTACCCTGCACACTAAGAGACACAAGGGCCTGCAGCACCTGTCCTGCATGTACCACAGAGCCTGCACAGTGAGATATGTCCAACACAAGGGTCTGCAGCACCTGTCCTGCAGGTACCACAGAGCCTGCACAGTGAGACATATCCAACACAAGGGCCTGCAGCACCTGTCCTGCAGGTACCATAGAGCCTGCACAGTGAGACATGTCCAACACAAGGGCCTGCAGCACCTGTCCTGCAGGTACCACAGAGCCTGCACGCAGACATTGTGTTTTGGGACCCCATTCTGCATTATGCTTCAAAAAGCTGCTTGGGGATGAGACGGTCAGTGTGGCTCTGAGTGTAACTGACAGCTGTCCACAGGGACATCAGTGATTGAAATCAGATGCTCTCTCCATGCATCCATTACCCCACTGCTCACCCTGTGCAAAATCACAAGGGTCGATTTTTTGATAACAACTTTTTTCCTAAGAAAAAGTTCAGCTGAGCTGTTAAAGTTTTCACAAGTTAAAAACAATATTTTAAAATGATAAAACCATCATGTTAATGTAAACTGTGACATGTATATTATATACTGCAGTCTCTGATCAAGCTGTCTGATGTTATCAGGGTTGGAGATTTTGGGCCCTGTGTAAGATATTAAATGATGGTAAGAGGTTATGTTTACCAGCCCAGCTGCATGTTATTATAATGAAATGTGTTTAGTTATAAAGCCTGCATTTCATTTTTATTTTAAAGTCAGTAAGACAAATTTTGTGAAAACGTATAACAAAAATTGTAATATTTATTCTGAGGCACCTAAAGGAAAATTATTTTGTCATCCTTAATGTAAATACAAATGATAGATCATTGTGTACAACTGCTGCACTTTATCAAAAAAAAAACATTGGCAGAGGGTTCCAAAACGACCAACAGTGTTTGTAAATAAACTCACAGAGACTGGATTGCAAGTGAAGGCATTTGTGTGTGTCTGTGTGTGAGTGACCTTTTACGGGAAAAGGAATGTGATCAGTGTTAGGGCATGCTTCAGAAAACATGTACAAGTCCCTCCCTCAAAATGTTCATTGAGAAACGTGTGTGTCCTCCTGACACTGTGCATGTTGGAACTGACATTGTAGCTGACTGTGGTAAGACAGCTGTGGGCGTGCAGCATCAGTCTCTGCCTCCTGACTCCGCCTCTGCCCTGCCCCCTGTCCCCACCCCCGGTCCCCACCCCCTGCCTCTGCCTGGGCCTCAGTGTGACTTGCTGCTTATGTATTTATTTGTGCATGTGTGTGCACATGTGCGTGTGTGTGTGTGTGTGTGTGTGTGTGTGTGTGCGCGTGCCTGCGTGCACAGGGACACCAGCGGAAGTTCCCTCTAATGTGCAGGCATCCTGTCTGTGGTATGTCCTGTTCTCTCTCTACTTCTTCCCAGAACAGGAGTCAGATCTTTACCGTGCTGACTGAATACGACTGAATACTGAAAGCAGACGGACAGAGAAAACAACAGGGAACCACTTCTGTTGTTTCTACAGGCTTGATATCCATGGTCAGATGCTGGCTTGCCAACTGTGGTTACACATACACACAAAATCTCTCCTTATCATACAAAGAAGCGACAATCTCAGCAGGACAAATAACTGTAAACCGGTCAGATTTATACAACTTTTCACACAAATTTGTAAAATGTTCCAACAGCCCGAATTTCATTCTCATAATCACATTATGCCATGTAAAGAGGTCACTGGTCCCAAAGCACAAAAGGGAGCATCATGTAAGACATTCTCAGTCCAACTACTGTCACGACTTGACTTCTTTAAAATCAGTGAAGTCCACTCCATAAAGTCACAATGTCCAACTTAGATCTCATCATGGGGTTTGTCCTTCAGGAGACAAACAGAGAAACTTTACTTGTGGACAGGACTGAAGTGAGTCCACACGCACGCCGTCATGCCCTCTCTGCAGCACTGCAGAGAAGAAAGGTCCTTTTCGTCAGCACCTCTCTGTATTCTGCCCTTTGGATTATTTAGCTTTATGCAAGATCTCTTTGCAGGCCACTCTCACCACACACTGAAACCATTTAGTTGAAAGAGAATAAACATTAAACAAAAAGGCACAGTGATAACCTGCTTTGTCTAGAGAAAGGGAACATTTGTGAGTACTGGCAAGCACACAGAACAGAGCAAAGAGTTTGTGTTCAGACACAGACCTGTGTACGAAGATGCAGGCCTGTGTACACAGGTTCCTGTAGTGAGAAACAGGACAAGTCTGCCAGGTACAGGTGAGATTACCCACAGAGCAACAGGTACCAAGCCAAGGTTGTCCACACTAGGCTAACTGTGTATGTAGCACCATCAGAGACTGTCCTGTTTGTGGTGTTCTGTATATGAAGACCAGTGACTGTCCTCCTTTAGTGTTCTGTATATGAAGACCAGTGACTGTCCTCCTTTAGTGTCCTGTATATGAAGACCAGTAACTGTCCTCCGTTAGTGTCCTATATATGAAGACCAGTGACTCCTCCATATCTCACCAAATCAAGGCTGCAGGAGCTTCTGTACATGCCAATGTACCTCTGATATTTTGTTATTTTTCCCAGTGTTTGTATTTGTACTAACCCCTCTCTGCAATCCTTTTCTGTCCATATGTGTACCTGGATCCCAACTGGACACTCTCTGACTGGGCTGCCTTGTACGAGTCATTGACACCAGTGAACCCCCCCCCCCCCTCCCCGGATGGTGCCTTTGTCTCAGGAATGCCGCAAGCCTACAGAGAGCTACTCCTACAGCTGTAGCACAGAAAGGCTCTATAGTGCCTCTTACACTGATAGTCTCCTTTATCAACTTCGTATTCTGTGATGTTAGTGTGTCCAGGATGGGCTGGGCAGCCAGTCCACATTAGGTCCCCACAGCTATTTTTTCTCAACACTGATGTTTTGGGTTCCTCTCCTCTCTTGTGTATAACTTTAATGCTGTTTATTTAATATCTGCATTTTCTTCCCGTAAAGTGCTTTGAGGCGACGTCTTGTGAAAGGCGCTATATAAAAATTAATTGAATACTGGATTGATGGATGGATGGATGGATGGAAACACATTATTTTACCAACAGTTCTGTGATGTACTGATGCTAGATGGATGCATTTATATTTACATTTAGTAATAACCGGTCTGTTTGGATTCAGCGCAATAAAATGCGGCAATATATGTAAATACAGTTTTAATAACAACAATATATAAAATACAAAATAAAAAATCGCCCAAAAAGGTGTCTGAACTGGCTAGAGGTAATAAATAGTCCATAGTAAAAAGTCCACACTAATAAATATGGACCTCGCTACTCGTAGCCGCAGCTCTGGGTAATAGTGACGTGGTGCATCAGAACTTTTTGGCATGTCCTAACACTAGTCCCCCACCTCCGATTGACGCGCTTCACACCCTGTACACACACACACACACACACACACACTCGCATAGGTGTGTCACGTATCATCGCCTTTCCCCTGCTCTCGGAAAGTACTGCCGTGACTTCTAAAATAGCTTCTTCACTAAATGAAACTTCTCAGGAGGACGCGTGGTCTTGCCGAAAGTACCACCGCCTTCTCACAGTTGGGATTATTCTTTTGAAGGTCCAGATGAACTTTTCGGAGCTTTCTTTGTGAAGGGAGAAGACATGGCCAACGTTTCATGTGTAGATATAAACCTGCGGTTCACACACCAGTTCCTGCCCGCCGTGTACGCCTCGGTCTTCATCATCGGCTTCTTGGCGAACTGCTGCGGATTACGGTCGGTGTGTAAAAACTGGAACAAACACGGGAACATCAACATCTTCGTGCTCAACCTCGGAGTTGCAGATCTTCTCTACGTCTTCTGCTTGCCCTTCCTCGTCGTCTATTACGCAGAGAACAGCAAATGGATTTTCGGAAGCACCTTCTGCAGAATCACCAGGTTTTGCTTCAACCTGAACCTGTACGGCAGCATCGGCTTTCTGACCTGCATCTCCGTCTACAGGTACATGGGCATCGTCCATCCCATGGACGTGATGGGGAGAGTCCGAGCACGGCATTCAGTGGCAGTAAGCGTGCTCGTCTGGCTTATGGTTTTAATTCAGATCATTCCCGACTCATTCTTTGACAAGACTCCGAAAAACTCATCCGAGGCATGCTACGATACGACAGCAGACCACCTAATCAAGGAGTACCTTCCGTACAGCGTCGGGTGGTCTGTCAGCGGGTTTGGCGTCCCCATGGTGATCATCATCCTGTGCTACGGACACGTAGCGGTGGTCCTCGCCACTAGAACCACCGTGAATAGGATGCTGAAGCGCCGCTGCCTGAAACTGGTCATCATCTTAACTATACTCTTCTTCATTTGCTTTATCCCTTATCACATATTTAGAAACCTCAACCTAATGACCAGGATATACAAGATGGAAGGCATGTGTCGGGAACTGTACAAACACATCTACGTGGCCCACCAGGTGAGCCGCGGACTGGCCAGCATGAACAGCGCTATAAACCCTTTGGTCTATTTACTGGGCAGCGATGGGGTGTTGGTGCGCGTGCAGCACTACCACAGCAGGGCGAAGATGTCTTTGTCCCGGCTCATCTACAGGAAACCCCAGGACACAGATTGATGGACGCCAGCTAAGGATGGACACGTCCGAAACTGAAATTAAACGCTGTCTGGTTTAGAAGTTATGAAACAACCCATAAAAAGAGATAAGACGTTTATCTGTCTGATCTGTCTGGTGGAGTTCGCAGGTGACGGTGAGAGGGTTTGTCTACCAGAATTTGTTTTTGCACTTTTTTGCGTGACTGTTTTGTATGGTAACATGAGCCGTTTATTCTCGTTAAAAAATTCCTGTATAAAGTTTTGCACGTTTTTGCCTCCGTGTTGTTTCACTGGAAATTGCAGATGATTGTGCACATTATAAAACCAAATGCAGTCTGCTGTATTATGAGAAATTATGTGTTAGAGTTAATACAAATCATGTGACGGGCATCATAAGCGAAAGTAAAACACCTGACACTCAAATGTTTCTGTGAGGTTTGTCAGACGTTATTACGTATAAAACTGGTATTGTGCTTGTTACGTGAAGTACGTGTACGCTGTCAGTATGAAGTATAAATGAAAAAACACCATTAAAGTGGGTGTTCTGTTTATTTGGAGTTTGCCGCACTGTTTTTAGACGTTACGCAATTTTTAAAAATGTTTTGCTTCCCTGCCAGTTGACATTCCTAATGCAGCTTTTATTTACACGGAATATTTTTATGTTCTCGTCTGACTCGATTGCTTTACTTAACGTTTCTTTCACGGAATAAATCGGTACTCTTCAAATGAGTCCTTTTGTTCTGTCATAAAGTAGTCATAAACGGTGCTGTGTGACCTGTGGTACACGCATGAGAGGTCTTTTGTTGGTCCACTACACCCATGTTCGGTAGCCCAAGTTTACTAAGGTATGATAGATATGCACACACACTACATAATACTGAGTAGGTCTCCCTTTTGGCCCCAAAACACCCTGACCCGTCGAGTCCTGGACCCCACTACACCTCTGTAGGTGTGCTGTGGTATCTGGCATCAAAACAGCATGACCCGTCAGGCATGGACCCCACTACACCTCTGTAGGTGTGCTGTGGTATCTGGCACCAAAACAGCCCTGACCCACCAGGCATGGACCCCACTACACCTCTGTAGGTGTGCTGTGGTATCTGGCACCAAAACAGCCTGACCCGTCAGGCATGGACCCCA
>JABJVR010007720.1:0-11251 GCA_025773905.1 Chitala chitala | reverse complement strand
GACCCAAAGCGGGAATTGAACCTCAGGCCTGGAGGTGCGCGGCGACAGTGCTAACCACCACGCCACCGTGCCGCCTTGTTTATAGAATACAATGGTATGAAAAATTAATAAAATATAATTATGAATGTGTAGAGGAGTGCATCCTTACAGCTAAAGCACAGTAAATGCATAAAGGAATCACCTGTCTTTTTAAAAAGTCTGAAAAGGATACTGTTGTATCGCTCAGGACACATTTTTTATACACAAATTTACCATCAATTATTAGCTTTACTATTAGACTAGGGCTACCGCTCGCCTTGGTTACACTGTGAAATTTCCCAGGTCCCGCCTATCATACTGATTCTGTCAACCTGTGAACACACCTACATGCTCATTAATCAAACTGCACACCAATCAAAAGTCCCGTCACAATTATGAATCAGATTTCTTCACTTGTGCTTTCCTTTGTAGTCTTAAAACCTGATTCCCAGAGGAATTTTGTATATTACTTTAAATTTTCAACTTAATTTACATTGGAGAAATATATCGTTGATATGTAAAAGACTTGTAAATTTAAACACAAAATCTGTAAGGTAGATGCACAAACAGAGACACCATTCAGTTATCAACAGCATCCACACACTACATTTTGAAATTTTTAGTATTTATGAGAATTCCTCTGTCTTGAAATACAACTTCAAAATAAATTCTGCGTCATCTGACTGGTCGGCTATTACCCCCACCAATCAGACAGTTAATTATCAAAATCTTGATCTCCTGTAGCCCTCTTTGGTATTGGGTCCCAACCACCCCCCCAGTCAACAGGAAGCTGCGCACCCCCATACCTCCCCGTTATCCAAGACTGCCATGGAGCACAGCTGCCCACATGCAACGTTGACCACCACTTTGTTCTGCAGGCAGCTGCTGACCCGTCGGGGTGTGGGCTGGTTGGCAGTGGAACCAGAGCCCACCTGGCCTGAGTTGTTGTACCCCCAGGCGTACACCTGTGCAGGTACAGGGGAAGCAAGTGAAAGCAGGTCTTACTGATGTGTCTGCCAACAGAACCAGTGGCTTTAAACTGGTTCCTCTGTTGAGCTTTGGGCTTATTCATTTATTGCCCTACATAGGGCTACTTTATATTCTTTCAAAGTTCCCAGTTCTCTGTACTAGCATGAACTGTGTTGTTATTCTCTACAGCAAGATTTAACTGCAGTAATATTTATTTCATATTTTAAACCAAATACAGCATATACTGCATATTATACAATTATTTACGAATCTGGGCTCATAAAGACCATGTACCCTGTAAATTTTCTTTTCATCAAGCTGCTTGCTAAAATATTTAGCCATATACAAAATGCATAAAAGTATCAATGAGGAAAAGCCATTCATTCACTTAGATTGTGGGGCACCTGACTGTTTTTCACCACAGTTATAGTAGGCTCACCAGGCTCTCTGACTTCCCCATCCAAAAGGTAAAAAAAAATAAAAAATAGAGTCAAAAGAAGCAAGGTAAAACCCTCCAGCATCTGCCTAGGCAGCAGCAGTGTGCACAGTGTACCTCTCCCTCTGTGGTGAGGGCGATGGTATGGTGGGAGCCGCAGGCCACCTCCGTCACCTTCTTGCTCAGCAGGTTGGTGGAGACCTGGGCCGGCGTGAGGCCGTGACTGGTTGCCCCATTGCCCAGCTGGCTGTAACCATTGTGGCCCCAGGTGTACACCTCTCCATCTGCTCCGCACACAAAGGAAAGACAACACAAGGGAGTTAACAGTCCAAAGTCCAGGTCTGATGGAGAGCTTGTGTTTATCCAACTGCAGCCAACATCCAAAAGGTGTCTCCTAATTCCCTTAAAGGAAAAAAAAAAAAAAGTAACGTAGCATGTGAGCTTTTGATTATAAGACGTAATTATATACAAACCTGTCTTTTTTGGCTTTACGTTGACACCATAACATACTAAAAAACAAAACTGAACTTTAGACTATTCCAGCCCAGCACTGTGTTTCACACTATCCACACAGACTGCACCACAGCGCCACCTCCTGGCCTCAGTGTACCCGGTACCACTCGCCTGCAGTGACTACGGCCACATGGGGTCCCGTGCCATAGCTCACGGACACGATTTTCTTCCCACACAGGGCGTCGATCCGCCGAGGCTCGATTGTGCTCTGCAGGTCCCCCAAACCCAGGCAGCCGCTGCAGTTTGTGCCCAAGGCAAACACCTGGAAGGGGTACTTTTCATTTTAAAAACATGCATTCAGGCTGCTAAGGCTTCCTCACCTCTATTCATGAAAACACAACAGTTCGTCACTTCTCTCTTCAACAATGTACATGCTACACCTGTCTGGGTGTGCAGACTGCATATAAATTTATAATTCCTGATCCACTTGTTGTAGTCCTAGTCTGCAACCAGTATTGATCACTATAACTGACAACCTTGTGAAAACCGGGGGTATTATTTACATAGAGAAAACGCACAGCTATGTCCAGACTGGTCATTAAGTCCTATGATAAACATGCTTTTTTGTTCAATCAACACCAGAATCGATCATTAAAAACATCTTTTGGCAAAACATTTGTAATGTGTTTACTGCTTGTTTCCAAGTCCTGCATACCATGACCAAAACAAGCTGAAACAAAATCATGGTGCCCTAGGTTCCTTATTGGGTCAAAACCGGCTTGTGTAGTAATTACTACCCTAAATGTAGCACCTCTCTATCTTATAACCCACTTCCCTCTGAACAGCTTTGAATTCAACATTACAGCGTTGGCCAACTTGTGAATTCACCAAGGTCAAAAATAGAAATGCAGTCTGTGTATGTTTGTATGTTCAAAGTAAACTTCCTTTCCTTGTAATATACAATTTACCAATAATAATAATAATAAAAAAACTCAGATGCTCATTTGGCTTGTCTGCCATAGGTTTATTGGTTTTAGAGGTGGATTAAAGCGATGCTCTTCATTTCTACAACCCGACCCAGATGCGCTGCACCTCTGCCCCGTTAAGACCTGGCAAGGTTAAATTACAACACCGTTAAAGCGCGAGCCCACCACGTGCGCCGTACCTCGTCATTGACCGTGACGTACAGCGCCTCGTTCCCCGCGTTGCCAAACACGCACGCTTGTCTGATGAGTCTGCGCTCGTCGGGGGGCAGGAAAGCGAACACTGGCCACTTTCCCACGTCCAGCATGCTCCCCAATTCTGCATAGAGATGCAAATCCACAATGAATACAGATGCAAGGGTGGGTGAAGCAGCAGGCCACTGCTCCACTGATTTATATACAAGTGCAATATACTTTAAATGACGAACTGATGTCTTCAAGGTGTCGATGGCTTTTAAATTATGATCAGTTACAGTTTTAAATAACGAACATTAGCACCTCTATGGCCAGGAGCAAAAGAGGATGGTTATGCACCATGACACCTGACAGCATCCATACGCCACATTTCAGCGTTAACACACGCAGCAGCTGGTACTGCAGCTCATAACTACCCTAAGGAATTTCCAGGTTTTCAGAATGCTGTTTTCTTCAATAGTTACGTCTTTTTAATTAAAGCTAATAATAGCTCATACTCTTACCGGTTTCGGTCTTAGCCTACATAACCAGTTTAACAGCATCTGGTTTTTGCATTTTAAAGCTACAGTTCCTTGTCTAAAAATCCAAACTACACGAGTTAATTCGGTAGCAATGACAGCAATTTCGAGTAGTAATGTATAAGGATAACAGGTTAGCTAAAAAGCTAAGATAACTAACCCAGTACGAAAGTAAACTAAAAAATTCCACCATCTGTCTGTTTGACTGCATGTGTTACGCGTTTCATAGATCGCGTGGTCTCTTTTCATCCTAAAGTTTTAAAGAACGATCATAGTAAGCAAATGTTATATTAAAGAAGATTAGCAACTTGAGCAAATAGTCTCGCCATTTGCGCTACGCATCCTATTTATGCTCTGTGGATTTCCTTACTATCCAGGCTTCATCCTCTATCAGCAACCTCATGTATTCAAGAACAAACCAAGTCACCATATATTCACATTCATACGTTTTTTTATAGAAACAAGCTTGCAATAACTTGCCGATTGCGATGCCCAGTAGGCAAGCTATGTAAACAGCACCCCCCTTATCCTAAGCCAATAAATAGGTGCCTGCCGCTAACATACACACTCCTCTACTTTCGCTGAAGGAAAGGAAGCTGCGGGAATGAAGGGCGGACACATTAGATCCGGGAACTGTGATGAAGCCCCGCCCACCGAGCGAGCCAAACACACGGAGTGATGGGAAGCTCGATTCAGTGTCCCCAACAAATTCTTTGGACCTGTTCGTTTCAGTGAATCGGTTCGAACAACCAGTTCGATTAATTCTTGTTTCCGTGGGGCAGATACTGTATAACTAATGGAACAGTAAAGCCGTTAAGTGCAGCTATGAGTATCAGTGTAAATGGAAAAATAATGTGAGATACGTTAGTAGGCGTATATTGTTTCATTTGAATACACTTGTTTTAAATGTTTTTTTTGTGTGTGTGCTTTAGTTAAAATATTGTTTCTTAGGTCATTTTTTTCAGACAGCAGAATTAGTCCTTTGAGTCAAAGACTTAAGGCTTTGGCTGAGGGAGATAATCAAACTTGTGTCCTGACTCTGGGGTTCACATCACTGTCAGTGTAGCCAGTGCTTTGCCACATGAAGCGGCTGCTCTAGTATCAATGACACTACACTACAGTTCTAATAAAAAAGCAAACCACAACCACATAAAGCTAGCAGGGGTCCACTCAAACAGTTAGTCAATAAAGGTCTTATATTGCAGCAAACACTCCATTTACAGTGCATTCGGAAAGTATTCGGACCCCCTTCACTTTTTTCAATTTTTATATTGCAGCCTGATTCTACAATCGTTCAAATTAATTTTTTTTCTCATTAATCTACACTCAGTACCCATAATGACAAAGTGAAAACGGAATTTTACAAACATCTGTAAATTAAAAAGAAAAATCTGAAATATGGCATGTACATAACTATTCAGACCCTTTACTCAGTACTTTGTTGAAGCACCTTTGGCAGCAGTTACAGCCTGGAGTCTTTTTGGGTATGACGTGACAAGCTTTGCACACCTGGACTGGGGGATTTTCTGCCATTCTTCTTTGCAAATCGTCTCAAGCTCAGTCAGGTTGGATGGGGACCGTCAGTGGACAGCCATTTTCAGATCCCTCCGGAGATGTTCAGTAAGGTTCAAGTCAGGGCTCTGGCTGGGCTACTCTAGGACATTCACAGAGCCAACACCAATGTGATATTTTAGTTTTTCTTTTTAATTAATTTACAGACATTTCTAAAATTCTGTTTTCACTTTGTCATTATGGGGTACGGAATATAGATTAATGAAAAAAAAATTGAACAATTGTAGTATCAGGCTGCAAGATAACAGAATTTTTAAGTGAAAGGAGTTTGAATACTTTCCAAATACACTGTAGCTCATAATCAACTACCCAGTTAAAAGTTTTTAGGCATCCATAAAAGACTTTATGGAAATCAGATTAAATACCTAAAAGCAGTGTCAGCAATAAACTGCAAAAACAAGAACTTTGACATGTGACTAGCAAGCAGATACACTTTCATGAATGCAGTGTAGAATTTGACAAACTGGAACGTACATGTTATAAGCAGGAAATTCTCGGGTTTTCCCCTTTGGTGAACTGATACATTATGTTTTGTTTTTCTTCAACAGGTCTGTTTTTGTTCTGCGGAGTAAGTGATCAGTATAAAAAACCAATGAGCACATCGAGTATATAAGAGATAAATCAACAGTGTTCACAAGCTGAGACACTGCCTTTACAAGCCTGTCCCTTAGGAAGATAAAGTATTTTAATACTGTCTTCCTGCCAGATTCTGTATCTAAGGGCCAAATAGGGTAAAATAAATGTTGCACATCTTCCAAGGAAATGCAAAATAAATAAATAAATAAACAAATAAATAAATAAAAATCACTGTGTTGGGTTGGCGCCCCTCCCTGGGTGTCCCCTGCCCTGCGCCCTATGTGCTCTGGGATGGGCTCCAGGCTTCCCTGCGACCCTCACCAGGAATAAGCGGTTAAGGTAATGGATGGATGGATGGAAACAAATAAATAAATTAAAATCACTGTGGTGGGTTGGCGCCCCGCCCTGGGTGTCCCCTGCACTGCGCCCTATGTGCTCTGGGATGGGCTCCAGGCTTCCCTGCGACCCTCACCAGGAATAAGCGGTTAGGATAATGGATGGATGGATGGATAAATAAAAATCAGTCAAATCATTGAGGCATAATCAGTAGTGATGAGCATAGAGCTTACATGATTTTTCAACTTTCCCATCAGTGCTTAGTTTATTGTTGATATTGTCATAAAGATTAAATGCTTGTTTTGCTACATAATTAAATACTGTATTCATACTGGTAGCAATGAGGCAGTTAAAAGAGCTGCTTCATGTAAATGTTCATGTAGGACGGTAGAAATAAAGGTGGATCAGATTTCAGAAGTACGTGTTCAGTGAAGAACCGCCTCCGGACTGGTGCGATATTGAAACGTTACTGGGCCATTTGCCCTAAATCTCTTCACTGCTCTTGCTCGTGCTGTCCGCTGCCTTTAACATTGTGTTACCTTCCTGAACGGGGACTTGCTCCTTACTACAACACCAGTGAGTTCAGATCTATTTCTGTGCTTAGCAAATAATAAACCGGGTTTTAGTTTATATCTTACTGACATGAACATGTACTTTTGTGCTCAAGGACTGTTATAAGGTTAACAGAAATCTAATAATATTTTTGATGTTCAGCACCTGAAGTCAAGTCTATTACAAAGACTTCAGAAACATACATATTGTTTTTTCTGCGACATGGACATCAACAGGGAAGCAGTGAACAATTTAAAATGAAAACACAATTAAACCTTATGCCTGGCAGATTGGATCTGTGTGCTTGTTTAAAAATAGTTTTTTGTACTCCAGTTAATTTTTTTCTTGCTGTTATAAATTTTAGAGGAATAAATATTAAATTAGCGAACTGATTTAATTGTGTCTTAATTTTTTCTTGTGATGCTAAATGCTGTTTCTGGCCTTTTAATTTGTGTAGATTGCCAAACGGCTTGTGAAATTTTGAGGGGTATGTTGATTCTTGGTATGATACTTTCTTTATTCTTATGCAATGTGAACGGAAAATGCTAGACTCCCAGGCAGGGGAGTTTCTTGGTATTGAAAAGATTGGGGGTGAAGTCAAGTCTGCCTGGGGCTTATCTGTTTGCTTTGCTATAAAACCCAGAAATTTTGAAGCAAAAATATTCAGGGTTAGCCTTTAAAAAAAAGGAATTATCAGAAGACAGACATGGTTTATTATTGGGTTACTGTTTTTCTCTGATTTGTTTTTGGGTCCTGTATAAATAGGAAGTTCACACATCCACTTTGCCAGGCTTTCACTTGCACATCCTTTGTATGTCGTTAAATTATGTTCTGTGTGGCAAAATGTACTATAAGGTGTTTGAACATTTTATTTTAACTAACTGAACCTTTGATGTCACCTCTCTGTGTTGCTGTTCAAACATCTGACCTATGTAATCTTTCTGTTTTTTTTTTTTGAGTCATTCATCTGATTACAAATTTCTCACACAGTCAGTCCATTTATGGTTTTAGAATACTGGCTACTGTAATCAGACTGCCATCTTAAATACATGCTTTGGTATTTTCAAAACTCTGCTGAGATGATTGCTGGAATTAATTGATTAAGTTTAACATGCTTCATTATCACTTTTCTGGATTCAGACCAGTTCTTTTAAGAACTTTATCTCAGCAGAAATTAAATTAAGGCTGTTTTTTTATATAATTATGGAGACATTAAGGTTGCAGAACGTAAACCACAGAAAAGTCCACACAGAAACAGAAAATCACTCGTATTCTGATTGCTTAAAACTCAACCCTGCAGCTCACTTTTGATTTCACATGATCTGCCTTGAGTTTGTAACCTGTAACCAGAGCGCTTAATTTTTTTTTTTAACCTGACACTTCTGTTTGGGTTCTGTCTTTCTCAGACAGACAGCAAAATGAGTGATACTCCAAATGCATCCATTTCTGCCTGCACCTGTTCGATCAAGACCTTCAAGGAGAATGTCTACCCTCCCTGTTACCTGCTTATATTCTTCATTGGACTGACAGGCAACCTCATCTCCCTGTACTATTTTGTACTCCTCTACAAACGGAAAAGGCACTTCACTTCAGGGACGCTGTACATGGTGAACCTTCTAGTCTCCGACCTCATGCTGGTGTGCTCCTTGCCCCCTCGCGCTGCCTACTACCTCAACGGAAGCACATGGGAGTTAGGCTTCATCCAGTGCCAGATCACCTCATACTTACTGTATATTAACATGTACAGCAGCATCTTCTTCCTGACTGTGCTGAGCGTAATGCGTTACCTGGCTGTGACACGCCCCTTCACCTACTACCGGCTGCAGAACAGTAGAAGTGCTTGGGTCATCTGCTTCCTCATATGGCTGTTTGTATCTCTAGCATCAGCGCCCCTCTTGAAAGACTGGAGCTCCCCAGACAGCAAAAACGACAGGAGTTGCCTGGATCTACAGAAGTCCGCCACGGATGCCATGGCAATCCTAAACATGGTCACTCTTGTGGTGGGATTCATCCTGCCGCTGTTTGTGATTGTGTTTTGCTACATCTTTGTGGTGCGTAGCCTGGTGAAGCCCAGGGTGGTGCAGCAGAACAAGACGCCCAACTACAAGAAGTCCTGCGCCCTAGTGGTCATGGTCATGATCATCTTCGTGGTCTGCTTCCTGCCCTACCACGTGGTGCGCACCGTCTTCCTCCAAGCCGAGCAGGACTTCATCACAAACGGTTGCCGTGGATCATGCTGGTACATTGAGAAAATCCGCAAGGCCGCTGTGGTCGCCCACTGTCTGGCCGCTGGGAACAGTTGCCTGGACCCTCTCCTGTTCTCCTTCATGAACAACAGCTTCTGCAGGTTTTGTGGCAAAGACGCGAAGAAGCTGTCTAAAAGAAAAAACGAGATGAAACCAGCAAACGTGTCCAAACCTGAGCAGGAAGAACTGAAAACCAAAGAAGGTGATCCTTGATAGGCATTGCTGACAATGAATGGAAACAGTTCAAAATTTTAACTCCTGAAGTTTGTTCTGCTTTCAGGACTTTATCTGCAATTATATTTACTGTTAACATTTAGACAGCATGCAGCACTAGTGTTATATTAAGTAATCTGTAAACACACCTTTTCAGTTATCAGACCTTTTCATACCTGAACATTGACACAAATATCTTCATGTTCACTCACCATTACACTGTATAGACAGAAACAAACTGCTGTAGTAAATTATCCAAACTTCTATAGTTAAGAAGTTAATAGTCAATGGAAGAAATACTGCAAAACACAGATAATTACAGCCATATGATTTTTTGTGAAGTCTCTAATGCATGCCAGGTTTCTGACCAGGTTTCACATTTTAGTGACGTGTTGGTGTCCTACCCTGTCTAGCTTTGTGTGTTATTTCTGGGTTTGCTGTCCGGTCTAGTGCACGTGTTATTGTCATGTCGGTTTGTCATCCTTGTGTGCCCCTCCGATTTGCTTAGTGCTTTCGCCTGGTTTGGATTATCCGTATTCCCTATATAAAGTCTGTGGTTCCCCAGTGTCCCTGCCGGTTATTGTTAGGTATCTTTGAGTGTCATTGTGCGTTACGATCATGTCTCCTTCCCGTGTGCCCGTCTCTCCTTTCTGCCGTGAGTCTTCGTGTTTACTAGTATTTCTGTCTTCCTTTTATTCTTTGTCTCTGTCCCGTGCTTCTGTTGCTTCTCTGGTTCCGCTGCTATGTGCATCGTTTTGTGTTTACATCGCGTTGTTTCAGCTGTGTGCACCTAGTTTTAATTGAATAAACTCTCTTCCGCGTTTAGACCTCCCCTCGCCGAAACGTTACAATCTGCACAAAACTGTACTATATGTGCGAAATCTAGTCGGTACTTAATTCCAGGCAATCGTGTGTCATGATCACTAGAAAAATGTGCATGGACTAAAAATCCTGGCAGTTATGTCAGTGAACGGTGTTATAACTACTTTACAAAGGACAATATATTGTGTTTTATTGTTCTGAATAATAAACAGAAACTACACTGTTTGACCAGCTGGTTTTAAAACAGTGGTGTGTAAAAATACCTTCACACCTGAAAGTATGCACATATGTGAACAGGCGTGTGTATGTGCACAAGCGCTTTATGAGCATTACTATCAGAATCATGTCCTTTATTTTAAACGAGCAACACCTTTTGCAGGTCTCCTAAAAACGATAGACACCGACATTTAAAAAAAAAATAAATAAAATAAAATAAACGATAATTTGTTTTGATTAAAGAGTGCCTGAATTAAGTGTTCAAACATGCCTAAGGAAGTACTCTGTATATACAGTAACGAAACATGTTGCATTAAAAGGGACTTACGTCCACTTACGTGCATTAAAAGGAACACTATTACGTCTGTACAAGCACTTGTCGTAGCTTTTCTCTGCCATTAGGTGGCAGGATTGAGCTATATCAGTACACTTTCCCTTAGAACAGTAACTCCTGTGTAGATGATCACCCCCATCTACCCCACCCGTTAGTAGATGATTCTCTGTGTCCTATTTGCAGGAGAATATAATGTTGATCTCAGACTCTCCCTGTGTTTATAGCACAGTGTGGCTTTCAAACATCCAAAAGGCATTTGATTTGCAACGGCTGTCGGTTCAGATAACACAGCTGAGATATGCATCTAGCCAGGCAAGGCGCTAGCACTACTGTGGCCTGCTGTGATGCTTGGGTTTCTTCTCAAAATAATTTTAAGTCTTTTGGCAGTAATTTGTCATGCAGAAAGCCAAATGTTCCAGGCCACATAAGTGTGGGTGTTGCGTTCTGCCATCCGCCTAACAGTGCATTTGGAATGGAATCATGTTCAGTGTTATAAACTTTAAATTAGTGTTATGCACTTAAATGGCAAGAGTGAAGTGGTTTTACTGTAAAATTGCTAGATCTTATATTGCTAAATATTTTCAATTTAGAAAAATTGATCATTGAAAATCTATAAAGCTATACATTTTAATGGTATCATACTGTGTAAAAGGCTGTGACTTTTGCCACACATACACTCAAATGGACCTGTCTGATGGCCTCCTTTAAGTAAGGCCTGGTAGACTTGGACTTGAGGCTGATCAAATTCATCAATAACAGTTGCTGAACCAGAATACAAATATGTATGTATACAGACTTCTGGTACTATATAT
>JABJVR010007719.1:0-11251 GCA_025773905.1 Chitala chitala | reverse complement strand
GAAGCTGCAGAGAACAGGTTGGTATGGAGAAGGGTGATCCACTGTGGCGACCCCTAGAGGGAGCAGCCGAAAGAGGAAGAAGAAGAAGAAGAAGAAGAAGAAGCTAGATGTAATAAAAATTTGTTTCACAAAATTTTTTTATGGTCCTTATGTAATTCTGTGGTACTGATTATTATGATACTATTTATTTTCACATAGCATCAATATTTTGGTGTATATTTAGTAAGTTTCTCAAACATTCTACTCAAACCTTCCTTGTGGGTACATAAAGTCTGCGTTTTGTCAGTCTGAAAGTCCTTAAATTGCAGTGACAGTGACATATCAATTAGCATTCCTTATACATAGATATAAAAGATTAGCTTGTATAAGCTGATTATATATTTTTTTGTTTTATGAGCGCTGTTGACGATACACAAAAAGTAACATGATTGTCACAGTCAGTGTATAAAACTTCATACCAAAACATTAAAAACAAAAGTGAAACAAAACTTTTATAAAAATTTGTATCACAGTGTTATACACACATTCTGTTAGAACATAATTTTTAAGAAGCCTATCACTGGCATAAAATGATCTACTGTCAATTCATAAATTTTTTTTTAGGTAAATTATAAATGTAAATTAGAAATGTGCATCATAAATCTTTAAAAACATATTAACTTATATGTTGACTAAAGTCAATTTAACTTTCACACCTGGTGTTTGTAGATAGAGTAATGCTGATGATGAAGGATGATGAAGGATGAGCCTCAGAGTTACATGTGCAGGAGTGCTAGAGCTCCGTCTGCCTTTTCCTTACATGTTCCCTCCCTGCTCACATGCTCCTGATTAGCAGCTCACGGTGTCTTTACTTTAACCCGGTTTCACTCACCGAGGGCTGGCCATATCCTGGGGCAGCTGAAACCACTCTTGCAGTCTTGTCTCCAGTCCTACTCCTACCTGCAAACAGCGTGTGAACATGGAGCAAAAACTATGAAGGCACATTCATTAACATAAAAAACACAAGGGGGACGTCATCCAATATAGCTGCTCAAACATTCTCTGCCTGACTAATAAGTCAGGAAACCGAGGCTGAACTGGAAACTGATTACTCAGTACAGCCTGAATTTCATGTGTAAACTTGGAGCCAAACCTACGTCCATGTTTTGTATTCATTATAATAAAAAACAACTAAAAGGCTGTTGTGAATATTAATAAAATTAACAAAAGAAAGACCCATCAACATGTGGCTATTCCCCATGAGGACGTCACCCCAACAGACTGACCACCACCCTGTAAATAATCTGCACATAGTCTTTGAAAAAGGGATTCCTGCCAGATGCCTTTCCTGACACAATCCTCTCATTTTACCAGCATTAGACATGTATTAGCTTGTACAGCCCCAGTTGCTAGGATTCCAACCCCGAATCTCAGAGGTATGAGGTAATGGTACTAACCACTGGAACATTTTTACACAATCTTCTTCACACCCCAATAAAAGCAAAAAAGGTACTCCAGAGTTTCTGGACATAAAGGAATTTTAAGCACTTAGCAGAAGGAATACCATTTCACAATGTTCAGTCAGTTTAATTTGCTTTGTTTTTAAAATGCTCACTGCATGACCATTAGAATGTTTCCACACTGCAAAAATTGAAATGGTTTTTTGTAAAACAAAAATTCAGACTATAACATGCACTACATTCTCATAACTATAGTCGTGACTGCGTGTTATCGGAATTCACATTGTATTTGGCTGTGAGGCTGAGATGCACTATTCAGAGTGGAAAAAAACCAAGAATCTTAGAGACCGACAGATATGGAAGTATGTTTTAATTTGGGCCTGTATATTTCCTCTTCCTCTCACCTTTGCTCCGAGGTTAATTGCACTTGCTTTTGTCTGGTTATGACCAGGGTTGCGGGGTTTACGCCGACAGGTGGTACTAAACGGTTTTAACCGCGCTTTAAACCACCCTGCAAAAGTGGCGTAAACTGGCAAAAACCCTTAGATATGCAAAATCAATGGTTAAATCACAGGTTTAAATATTAGAATGTCTTTACAAGCATGTTGAATCTCTTTTAAACCATAATGGAGCCATTTGGCATGGCTATACTGTCAGTGTTAGGATGTGACCACTTCACATAGACACAAATTAATGTTGCTTTGGTGCAAACATATTTCTCTAAAATCAGTATGACAAAAAGAGAAATTTAACTGGATCTGAAAAAGATTGACATAAATTTCAAAAAAGGATGAATGTGGACACAAGATTGTTAGATTGACCTTAAATTTAAAAAGAATGAATTGTTAGGTGAAACACTATTAACTCTATTATATTTTGGTTATTGAATCTGATATACAATGAATAAAATAAAGTTTTGCTAAATACATGTGTTTCCATATCTATATAATTATATTATACTTTGCATGAGGACTATTTGATTTAACAACAGACATATAGTTTTGGACAAAGAAATCTTGGCTCAATCTATGTTTTTCGAAGGCATCACAGATCTTGCTCCTAAACTGGTGGGGTCAGACTGCTGTTGTTATGGAACAGAAGAGCAGAACACATAAAAGAAAGAACATGTTTGTTAGAACGTTTTGCTAATTTCTTTATACTAATGTGATTAATGAATAGTATAGGAAAATATATGTATGTGTTTGATGTTGTTTGTGGTTTTTTAACACACATGGTGAGGGAAACAAAGGAGTGGTACTGACATGAAAGGAGTTTAAAGAAAAGGTTTGAACTGCTGATTTTCTCATAATTTTGATTTCCTGGTACTGCTTTGCATACTGCATTTTGTGAAAACGTGTATTCTAAAAGCATTTCCACTATTTACTTCTACATTCTTTAATATGTTTATCTATTTCAATAAATTCTTACGAACAAACATGGTCATTGATTAATCGACACAGTAATCAGTATAAATATCTAATATTCAATTCTAACACAGTCCACTGCAGAAAACTCCAAACAGTAAAATTTAGCTGAACTCATACATTTAAATAATCCAACTAGGAGGAAGACAAATGAACAGACCACACCAGAAAGGTTCAAACTGCTGAGAGTAGGATGTCATGGGAGGAGAGATGACATGGCCTCTGAAGACAGGTGTTAAAGTGATGAAAGGTAAAGTCTAGGTAAGTATGCAGAGGGGTGATGAAAGATAATGTCCAGGTAAGTATGCAGAGGGGTGACGAAAGATAATGTCCAGGTAAGTATGCAGAGGGGTGACGATGGGTTACCTAAAACCAACTGTCCACTTACCTTGACTAGGTAGGACCCAGGATCCACAGAGCATGCCCAGTAGTGCCTCCCCTCTGTGATGCTCACGTCACCCACCAGCAGGTCAGAGGTCAAAGGACAGGAGGTCAGGGAATGGCCCGCGGTCTGCAGCAGGGAGAGGCTGGGGATGCTACGCGCACACCGCTGCTCCCGGCTGAGCACCAGCTGGTCTGCGTGTAGAGCCCAGCGCGTGTCCAGACGGAAGCTCAGCACTAGTGGTGATGATGGGACAGACAGCGGTTGTGACAGAGAGAGGGAATGAGTTCAGTTCTAATCAGGCTGTTTTGGTATCAGGCTCTTCACAGCACAGCTGCCTCAAACTGTTTAAGAAAGTAAAATTACATGAAATAATTCTGAAAAACACGATACAGACAATGTCACTATTCTTAAAGTTGTAATGCTGCGAAACAAAAAACCCAGACACATGCAATAAATATGTAGCTGATGTTGTGACCTGAGTCTTAAATCTGTCAGTGTGCTTTGTTCTATTTCCATATTGTGTGTGAATTTTTCTTCAGGAACCTGCTGTTTCACAAAGGAAGTCCTGCCTGCTTCAAAAGGAAACCGGTCTCCACCATAGTTTGAAGAGAATCAGAAAAAGGCGAGGCTGCTTCTTTTTGCAGCGTTTGTGTTTCAACTATGTGCAAGACCTTTGCCTTTGAATTACGAGTAAGAGATACGACCAAAATATACCACAATATTTTTAGTTAGAATCGTGAATCACAGTATAGATTACAATTTTTTTGTTTATTTAAAAACAAGCAAAACTAGCATGCATGTAATAATGTTACTTAAGCACTTAACCAGGAATTCCATCCTTACAAGAAATACTGTTTGTAGCACTGTAACAGGGTAGCATTGTAACAGGGGTGGCCAACCGCAGTCCTGGGGGGCCCCAGTGGGAGCAGGTTGATGCTTCAGCCAACTTCTACTTTGAATGGAATCTTAATGCCAGTTAAACACTGATTTTTTTTTGTATAATTACTGTGTCAATCCAGTAATTCTCAAGAAGCTTTATTCATTTTAAATAAGATTTTGAAAAGCATGAAAAAGACTGATGTTGATTCATGTTAAATTTTTAAAACATTTTTGTTATAGACTTGGTACATTTTAATCCATTTCTTGTTAATAATCACTTAAGTCACGGTTTAAGCATTCTGTGTTATCGGCACCTTTTTCTACTATTCATTAATTATTACAATTCAAATACAATTAGTAGTAACAGGTGTGAATTAAAGCTTGATGAACTAGCCATACATATTCTGGTATAATTCTGCAGTTAGAGAGAAATCATAATGTGTGGTTTATAATTATGTTACCAATCATAAAGCACAAGAGTCTCACTTTAAACTTTCTTCTTGGTAACTTTCAGTAAGTTCAAACAACTAAGCACAAACATATTATCATGGACAATGAGGATAAGCAATGATGTACGTGATATTTAATTAAGACAGTGAACAAATTAAACTGACTGAATTGGCTTAAACAAAAACCTGCTCCAACTGAGGCTCTCCAGGACCGTGGTTGGCCACCCCTGTGCTGCAGCGAAAGTGCTTTAGAATTATTAATTCAATTAAATTCATTTTCATATGGCGCCTTTCACAAGTTGTCTCAAAACACATTACATAAATAAATTACAGATGTTACAGAATTAACAGCTAGTGGATGACTGAAGTTAAAGATTAGGCCAGACAACAACAGAGGAGAGGAACCAAAAACTCCACAGTGTGGAGAAGAAAAACCTCTGGGGGCCCAAGGTTGACTGGCTGCCCAACCCCTCCTGGGCATGCTAACATTACAGAACACATACCGTATTTCTCCTAATTAACGTGTCGGGGTGCGTTACAAGTTACATGCAGGGCACGTCTAACTGAGGCCAAAATGTGCAAATTATGAAGTTTTTAAAACCTTTAAAACGAGAAGTTCGAGTTTTTAAAAACCTTTAAAAACAAGTTGTTACTAAAAAGCCTAATGTTCTTCTACAAAAGATCGAAAAATTTAATTCCCAGTAACTATGACTTGTGAAAACTAATAAAATTCAGTCATTATCAGAGTTTACTTTACGCATATGAAGACCTTATTATTGTACTCGAGTACAATTTTATCCAAATAATGTAACGTTTGTGCTAACTAAATGATCTTTACTGGTAGAAAATGCATATAATTCACTGTATTTACACATTATTTCTCCACAAATCCACACTTCTATGCATTGACCATGTTTCTATGTCACCGCTTTAATCACGTAGAAGGGGTCCACTTTACCGTGTCTCGTACTGTATTATCGGGTGGGGTCACGTCTATTATAACAGGTGCGTTAATTAGGAGAAATACAGTAGATTATAATGGAAACTAGGAACGTAAATAAAACTATAGAGTTATTCTGTGCTTCAGGTGTAAATTACTTAAGTTTCAAAAGCTTCAACTGCAATTTATAACATTTATCAATAATTGCAAACTTCTAAATTCGGTTGACAATGAATACACAAAAAAAGATAAATAAAAGAATTGCATAAAAAAATATAAGGATTTTGAACTTCACCTGTGGCCTCATCTCAAGCAGTACTCTTATAAGTATTCAGTCACAATAACTTATTATGTCAATGTTCTCCTACTAACTGGTTTGAAATGTAAAACAAAGCACATGCTTCCAAAACATTTTTACAAGAGGTGATGCATTAGACTTCACAACCGTGGCAAAATTTGCTTTAAAGTGGTACTCAGCATTTGCAGTAAAGCTCTATATTGTCGCGCCCTGCCCTGTCATGCTGTCCTCTAGGTGTCGCCCCTCCTTGTGTTTCAGATTGCTAAATCAGAGTAATTATGTCATTACTGCCTGTCAAGTGTGTCTTGAGATCTAAGTTCCCCTCATGTGCTTGATCCCTTGCCGGTTGATGAGTCTCTTAGTGCTGCATTGGTTCAAACTGTAGTCTTGTGTTTTTGTGCATTGTATGTAGAAGATCTGTGTTAATCCCCAGCCTTGTTTTAACCTAGTAACCTTTTGTACCTTGTCGTGTTCTATTCTGTTTTGCTGTTTTGATAAAGCCTCTGTCTGCAATTGAACCCTGCCTCCACCTGTCTGTAATGTGTACAGTAGCAGCAAGTGTACAAATATTTATCATAACAGATATTGAAAATGGAAGCACCCAGACAGTGATGACATGTTATGCAGACTGAAGCAGCTTTTTCACATGAAACAGTTTTTGCTGTAGTACTGCTGTAGCCCCCAAACATGCAGGACATGTGTGTGATACATGCTTGCTTTTTTGTTCTATGGTTCCATCATAGTTGTTGCAATAACTCTCAAACGCCTGTCATGGACACAGCTGCAAGTGGTCATGATGAATGATTATCATATCACCCACTATAAATTTAAATTAAGGATTCGATTTTGAAAAAAAATTGAAAAAGCCTCACACCATTTCTCCTATATGCACTAACACTGTAAAACACATCCACTGTACATAACTGCGAACCCATGATTTTAGCACAATACTGCATGTAACATGTCAAACAAAAAACCTTTAACAAGGTCGTTCATTAGTATGTTTCAGGACAGAAACACTACACACACAATGGTGCACATTATGTTACATTTCCTTACATCCAGTACATTGCAACACATTTTTAAAAATGAAATTCATGTTGAAAAGTGCACAATAACTGAAAATAAGGCAATTTGGTAGGTGGATCCTTGTTTTTGTTCCCTTTCTTAATATCTGTAATATATATATTGCATAACTGAATGTTTCATTTGTATATTTGTATATAATAAATACTGCATGTATAACTGCATATTTGATTTCTATATTTGTATATAATAAAACATACAAATGAACTATGAGAAAAGAAATCACCCTGAAACAGCTACACTAGCAACATGCAAATTATTTTGATTTTTGCATTTTTGGAATATGCTGTGGATAAATTGTTATTATTAAGTGCAGATACTGACATTTGGTATTAAAACTCGGCAAATATAACAGCAAAAATTAAGATTTAAACATTCATGTAATCCAGACAGCATCTGCAATGAGACTTTTCATTCTTGAGATCACAAAGGCTTAAGATATTTCACTTGACACTGAGCTGTAGATACTTAAATGAAATTTAAAATGTGCATCTAATTTTTAACAAACATTTCACTGTTTACTTAATTATGAGTAAATCATTATGTACTGACCACAAGCAGCTGTTGTCAACAAAGCACGTAATATTAACATGAAAGAAAGACAGGACAATAAAAAATGTGAAATGGAAAAAAAAACAGTAAGAAAAAGTACTGAAATACAGGACAGACATGTTTTAGTCTGGCACAGTATACCTGTAAAAGTGTTTGTATTACCTGTAGCAGGTGGGGTGTGCAGATACACCTCTTCGCTGTACTCTCCAAAGCCACCTCTGTTGCGACCCCTGACCCTCAAAGCATACACACAACCCGCCTCTGGCCTTTCAATCACTGCACTGGTGCCTTCTACCTCCTCCAAGCACTTCCAAGCCCGGCGGCTCCGTCCTATGGAGGCCCTGAATCCAGCGTCACACCGCTGGAACTCCACAGAATAGTACCACGCAGGGGCAGAGCCAGATGGCAGGCGCCAGCATAGGAACAGCTGGTTGTAGGCCAGTGTACGCTGGGTGTCAATCACTGGGGCCATGGGGGCTGAAAGCAAAGCATAAGCAGTTTTCACTTAATTATTAACAGTTGTGATTTTCACAGGTTGGTGACTCTAAGTGGTGCTCATTGGTTATCAGAGTCTGTGGCTTTCAGCATCTGTGCCCACCACAGTTTCTATGTGTGCAACATGGTTCTTGGCTGTTAATACTTTGTGGTTTTCACCTTTGGGCAATGATAGCACATGTTTCATATTGTCCTATGTTCTTAATGCTATAATTACCAGTGGTCTCTGCCTGTCAGGGCCCTATAATTACCAGTGGTCCTTGCCTGTCAGTGCCTCATAATTACCAGTGGTCCGTGCCTGTCAGTGCCCTATAATTACCAGTGGTCCGTGTCTGTCAGTGCCCTATAATTACCAGTGGTCTCTGCCTGTCAGTTCTCTAAAACTATCATTTATATCAGCACTATATAAGTAGACTGTCAGTTTATGAAACTGGCAGTTTATGAAACTAAACTACCTGACTGGCAGTTTATGAAACTTATATAAAATCATAAAAGCAACTAGATCACTCAGTCAGATCAATCAATCTTAACACAAGATTTACAGTTTCTGTATTTTAAATTATTTCTTCATTTTAGTCATCAAAAGTTATTCAGTGGTACTAGCATGATGTATCATTACACAGAACAAATCAAAACCCTGTGTCCACTGTGATGGACACGCTTAACCATAAAAAATATTTCTTTAAATTATTTTCAGTATTTTTTTTGTGAGAAGAACAATGTTAACCTGGAAGAAAATTCTATCAGTGGTAATAATTTGGGATAGAAGAGGTCACCACCTCCCATTGTAGGGGTCATCACCTCCCACTGATAGGGTTACCACCTCCCACTAAAGGGGTCACCTCCTCCCACTGAAGGAGTTACCACCTCCCACTCTCACCCCCAGTGAAATCCAGACTGCTGAGCACCCGCAGCTCGTGGCTTATGTCCAACTGGAAGTGTCGCAGAAAGGGATCAGCAGACAAGGAGAAGTTCTGCAGAGATTCAATGGCCTTCACCAGCCTATCAGAGCATAGCAGGAAGGTGAACCAAGTCATTAACGGTGAAATATTAAACAATGACGCATTGAGATTTCTCCTGACTCTACATCAGAGCAGGGTACAGAGAGCTGAACTGTTGTGATTGTATTTTTAATAACTTTTGCATTGAGATGCAAAGTCTAGAGCAAATAGCCCATGTGTTCCCCCCCCAAATCATACCGGTGTCCTCACTCCACTTCACATGAATGTGATGCATTTTTGAGGTCAATGTGAATAATGAAATGCTGATTTGTAATGTTTGCCGTTATAGTATAACTGACAAACCATGCCATATGCAGACACAAACTTGAATATCACGTGACAGCAACTGTCAACAGCTGGAGTTCTCAAAATTTTAAAATGGCACATAACTATAGACAAACTATGCATGGAACTTCCATTGCCCACATACATAAAAGTATTGGCACCAGAGCTTTGAGTTACAGAGCCCCTACACTATGGGACAGTCTACCTGATTATGCACAGGATGTGGAATTGGTCTCAGTCTTTAAATCCTGACTGAAGTCCTACTTCTGTGATTTAGCTTTTCCACAACAGTTACCATAGCTCACTGTAATTACTGCTGTACATGCTAATGTACCTGTGATAATTTCATATGAGACTGCCAATGTTAATATTATGTACTAACTGTTTTCTGCAATCCTCTGTCCATATGTCTACCTGGTGCCCAACAGGGCATCACCTGAGCAGGATGCCTTGTTAGAGTTGCTGACACCCAGCAAACTCCCCCCACCCCAAACCCATGTGAGGCCTTTGCCCAAGGGATGCTGTGAGCCTGCAGAGAGCAACTCCTACATCTGGAGCACAGAAGGACTCTGTAGTACTATTTATATTCATAGTCTCCATGACATAGTCTCCACTTTGTATTCTGTAACGTTAGCATGCCCACGAGGGGCTGAGCAGCCAGTTGACCTTGGGCCCCCCAGAGGATTTTTCTCCACACTGTAGTTTTTGGTTCCTCTCCCCCGTTGTTGTCTTGCTTTAACTTCAATCCTCCACCTGCTGTTAATTCTGTAATATCTGTAATTTCCTTCTGTAAAGCGCTTTGAGGCACATTGTTGTAAAAGGCGCTATACAATATATAGAATTGAACTGAATTGAATAAACTGATATCAAAAATATCTGATATGGTTGCATTGAAATAATGGTACCCCATCAATATTACCTGTGCTACCCAGGGCATGACCCACTGATGGCAGTTTTATGTCACAGATACGTCAATTCAGAGAATCAAATGCACCTAATGCACTGAATATAACATTCCCTGACAATGAGAACTATTAACGAAATACCATGTGAAATTGTGGAACTCTTTATTTGTAGTTAAGAGACGAAACACTGCCTTGATCCACCATTTAAAACACAGCATTATCCATAAACATACTTCAGTTTATATATGTACTTGATATTAAATAATTTCCTTACACAACCATACATATCCCCCTTTGGCACATATACTACTCAAGCGGTCTGTGGGTAAACCCCAAACACAGTTTGCTAGATTGTGATGATGCTTATTCTGTTGTGCTGCAACCATAAAAGCTGTGTGAAAAACTATGTGTTTTTATGCTTTGTAGACACATACTGTATCCCCTCCCACAGTCACAAACCGCATGAGGTTGTGGCCCACCTGGTGTGTGTGGGAAGGGCTGCCTGGAGGAAGCACGGCGGGTCCGCTTCCTTCAGCAGCTCCTGAGAAAAGGTCAGGAGGCCGGCGTGCTCCAGCAAGCTCCATCGTTCGGCCAGCTGGGCCGCCAGGGCCCGACCCCTTCTCAGACGGGCTCCATCCAGCTCTTGCAGTAAGTCGGCTTGTCGCTCTGCCAGTACCTCTGCCAGTTCCTGCACATACTGAGCTAACTGCTTCTGAGAAGCAGCACAGTTCAGCTGGAAGGTGGCAGACGGGACACAGGGAAAGGCAGCAGTGAAGACAGGAGGGAAACGGCAGAAATAAAACTATTCCTGAGTCTCTGAAATGTGTGTGGTTTTTTTTTTTACCTCTGTCTGTGTGATGGCATTCTCCAACTGGCTGAGCTGGGTATGCACTATTTCCTGATTCGCAATCGCATAGTTAAGTCCCTTGTTGATCTTGTCCTGTGCAATGTTTTTCACACAAAAACAGTAATCATCTTCCTTCATGGCATTAACATTGCAGACATCCACCCATTATCTTAACCGCTTATTCCCGGGGAGGGTCGCGGGGAAACCTGGAGCCCATCCCAGAGCACATAAGGCGCAGGGCAGGGGACACCCAGGGCGGGGCGCCA
>JABJVR010007718.1:0-11252 GCA_025773905.1 Chitala chitala | reverse complement strand
TGCCGGTCTGTGCCCTCATGACGCATGCTGCCGGCCTGTAGCCTCCTGACGCGTGCTGCCGGCCTGTAGCCTCCTGACGCGTGCTGCCGGTCTGTGCCCTCATGACGCATGCTGCCGGCCTGTAGCCTCCTGACGCGTGCTGCCGGCCTGTAGCCTCCTGACGCGTGCTGCCGGTCTGTGCCCTCATGACGCATGCTGCCGGCCTGTAGCCTCCTGACGCGTGCTGCCGGCCTGTAGCCTCCTGATGTGTGCTGCTGGTCTGTGCCCTCATGACGCGTGCCGCCGGTCTGTACCATCATGACGCGTGCTGCCAGTCTGATTGTTCTGCAGATTTTTTGATTGGTTATTAGTCATTGTGGTTCATCACAATCATGTTTAGTACTTGGTGGCGTATGCTTTCGGTCCTATTATCAGGTTCTGTTCAGTGACTGCGCTTCTGTTTAGCAGCTGTGGCCCTGTCCAGTGATTGTGGCCCTGTCCAGTGATTGTGGTCCTGTCCAGTGATTGTGGTCCTGTTCAGAGCAGGCAGGCTGTTTTCAGAAATATGGTGCCCTTTGTAGCATCTTCACTGAAGAGCCTTCATCCCAGAAGGAGTTTGATTACTTAAATGATGCTGAATAATTAACGAGCTTGAGCAGTAATTGGAACAATCAGTGACGCCTGTTCAGCATAGAGTGAAGCATCAGCAGTTTCCTCTTTTATTTATTTATTTTTTTTTAAATATTTAGTAAAGTGCTTTGCTTGTGGCTTGTGATATACACATCAGGAACAAAATGTGCCTGTAGGCTAAAACACCACTAACACACTTACCTGTGGTATTAAACAATTCAATTAAAAATGTATGTTTTCTTGGCAACCGCAAAGCTGAAACGTGATATGAAGAACGTGTTTGTTTTGAAAATGTAAACACAGAGTAGCAGAGGCAGCGACAGCAGTAGCCAGGGTGTACTGGTACTGTACAGCTCCATAGCCAGATGTCCAGCTTCTGCAGAAGTTACAAAGCCATAGGTTTACGTGCGCTCTTGGGAGACAGCTATCCCAGAATGCTCTTTGTATCGTTTCTCCAAGTGCTGACTGCAACCTAAACCACAAATAAAAGCTCTGCACTCAATTAGCGTGTGGCCTCCTGGTTGTCAGGCCACCAACACCCCCAGGACGTTCGCCTTGCAACCGGGTAGCTTTTTGTTTCAGCTTCAGGGCATGTAGGCATCTTTTCAAAACAGCTTCGGGGCACGTTTTGGCTCCAGCCTTTCTTGAACTACTCATCTCCTGCTTCCCCCCCTCCCCCAAAAGATCAATGGAACAAACTTACAAGAGCTGAGAGCACCTCAGCACCACCACCACACTTAACGCTCGGACGCCTGGCCACGTTTGCAGCTGCACTGCAACATTATGTATGCGCTGTCTGCATTTTCTCCACAACGTTAATGTCCCACATTGCCCGAGCGATGAAGAGTGCTAAGTGAATGAAATGTACTGTAAATGCGTCTGGCAGCGCCGTGGCTAGAGAAACATAATGCGCTGGGCCGCCATCTTCTCCACTGCGTTTATCTGGTGTGTCAACTGCCTCCTCCGGCTTTGTGAAATAAGCCAATTAGCCACCAGCCATGTACCAAGCAAGCGACTACACAGCCGTCTGATTCAACAGAGCTGATGTTTGCACATTTTGCTATGGAGATTATATCCCACCCCTCCCCCACTACTCCATCTGATGACTGAATATTCATACTGGTAATGAATTCAAATGGGGATTCCTGTAAACTAAAGTATTTATTCATTTGATATTTAGCGAAAGGGTGCATGTTTGTTAATGAGTGGTTGTTGACAGTAGGGGGTAAAGATTCCCGTGTTTAATGTGGACCAGTCCTCATCATTGTGTGGTGCTGACAGTTCTGCCTTTAGCCCTTCAGAGTATTTTGACTTATTCACAGTTTTCTGGCACTGACCAGTATGCAGGATAACCCACTCGTATTGGAATCACCTGCATTTATATTTTCCTGCTTCAGGCGCTGGCTGTACCCTCGTTTCACTTGCTCATTACTGTTAAAGCCGCTTTTATATTCTTATAGCTTAATGTCTTGTGATCAAGGAATTTTCTTATGGCACAAATACATTTTATTTACTTTAATTACTCTCTCTTTTTGTATTTGAATATGATTAAAGAGGTAAACACGCACAGAATCCCAAGCAGCCATTTTCAAGTTGAATGAGTGTCTGTTGTGAGCTGCTTGCATCAATCACATACTGAGACCACTCAGAAATGTCTCAGCAAAGCACGATGTACTATAAATTGTATGCATTGCAGTAAAGAAACCAAACTGTCTTAGCTTTATTGTAATGTTATGATGATAAAGAGGATGATGATGAAAATGATGATGGTAATAATTTAAAAATAACTTTTATTATTAGTAGTAGTTGTAGTAGTAGTAAATATTTTTTGGGCCACTTTATTTTGAATATCCTGCATGTTTGGCTGACATTATACCCAGCTTGTCCCTGCTTTTCTGTTTTTACTCAAATTGTGTACGCGCCCGTTCATTTAGTCATGTTTATGTAAATTAAACATTGTTCTATGGAAAGTGATGGCAAAGGTAAGAAGTGTAGCTGTTAAATATGCCTTTTTTGTCATAATGGTGTTTGGCATTCCAGATGCAATGTGAAATATGCAGTTGATATGAAAGAGTGACTAATTTGCTCTTAATGTGTGACTGTATAATTGTGTGCGCGTGTGTGTGTGTGTGTGTGTGCGTGTGTGTTCAGGTGTCACTGATTGATGGGTTACACCCCACCTTACATATTCTGCCTATCAGCACAACAGCAAGCCTGACTGGATAAATAGTTAATTGAAAGTCAATGAGTGGAGGGATGGATGGATGTATGGATGGATGGATGTGTGTTCCCTAATCATACTTTAACATGAAAAATTGTGTTAAGTAAGATCACTTTCATTTAAATGTAATCTGCATACAGTTAACTTTAAATTACAAAAAGAAGTTAATATTTTACAGTAATTAATCACCTTGATTGAATTCACACTTGATTAATTCTTCAAAGGGACATTAATTTTTGTACAACCATTTTGATTATTCATGTATTCATTTGTTTAAATCACAAAACTTCTTTTTTTTTTTTTTTTCTTTCTCAAAAACTTTTTTCATGGGCAGCATGGTGGCGTGGTGGTTAACAATGTCTCCTCGCACCTCCAGGCCTGGGGTTTGACTCCTGCCTTGGCTCTGTGTGCGTGGAATTTGCATGTTCTCCCTGTGCTTGGTGTGTTTTCTCTGGTTTCCCCCCATGGTCCAAAGACATGCAGGTTAGGTTGAGTGGCGTATGCAAATTCCCCCTAGTGTGTGCGTGTGCCCTGTGGTGGGTTGGTGCCCTGCCCAGGGTGTCCCCTGCCCTGCACCCTATGCTTCCTGGGAGGGGCTCCAGGCTTCCCACGACCCTGAATTTGATAAGGCGGTATAGTGGATGGATGGATGGACTTTTTTCCATTACAGTTTAGCTGAGAACCAAAGAGTGTGTGTTTTTTCAAGTGTGTTTTATATGTTTTAGAATTTATAATGTCCCATTAACTCTGGCCCTATATTTACAGCAAATAGTAGCCCCTTTTTCATATATCCAGCAGGTTTGTTCCTTCTGAGTATAAAGCACATATTAAGGGTGTAATCAAATGTAATTTTGCTCCACCCATTAACTTACACATTGTCGTTGTCATACTTTATGCTAGATGAGTACTGAAGATTCTCCAAGACAAGTTTACTAATCATTCTAAAGTAAAACACATAAAAAGTGCAGGCAGTCCTAATAGTGCAATCCACGTTATTTACAACTGAAACACACCTTCTTGGTTCATCTGTAAGAAATTTATGCTGCAGGTTATTTCCCCAGTTAGGCACTAGTACAACCAATTTACATGTCAGATTTGTAGTTAACAAGAGCTGTAAGCAAGCATTAGAGAGTGGGCATGTCTGACAGTTAAGGTAAGTTGGGGGAGGGATCATTACATAACAGCATTAAGCAGATGACGTTGGAGTGAGGAGATGCAGACACCCAGCTTAGAGTGTAATTTTGACAGCCATAGCTAATCAAACTCCCTTTTTGTATTATGATAATAAGCAGCTAATTCTTTCAAATTTTTGATGTGTGACTATGAGATTGGATATGCTTTCCTTTTCTGTACACCTAAAGGGGTAAAATTGAAGATGGATATTCACACAAAAAGTTACTAGGACATGCTCACTTTGATTGAATAACCTCTTTTATCTAGGATTAACACTTAATGTTATCATGTATGACAATGTTATTATGCTTACAGCCCAAATTAAATTATACCTAATTCATTTAATAAGGTTATAAACCCATTTAAAAGGAAAAATCATTTAAATTTTTTAAAAAAGCACTCCATGTATTATTATAGTCAGTGTTCAAAGTTTACAAAGTTCGTTTCAAGGCTTTGAATAGATTTTGCATGCATGGGTTTAACTACCATATATAAACTCAGGTAATTATAACTTAGCTACACCCTCGCCTGCGATTTAATTTAGCACTCATCACTGAAGGGTAATATACTAGTTGCTCATCTGTCTTCTAAAGCCACACCGAAGCCCACAGGTGCTTCATATTTCAAAAAACTGTCCCATCTCTCATTATCACAATGGCAAAGCTACTACAGGCTCTAACAAGGACTGGAGTGCACCATTTCCACAATAACAGGGATTCTCTCCAAAGCAACAGTATCAGTCTACTTAATAAGAGACAACTGTTACATGTTACAATGTGTCTGTTAAGACAAGCCACTGGTTTGCATAGGGTTTAACCATGGTTGCTCTCTGAGCAGTTTGTATTCTTGACTCCTCAGCTCTCCTGTCAAAGTGCTGTGGCTGTACTGATGTCTGCCGACCTCGAGGTCGGCCTCCCTTGGCCCTCGTGACTTTCCCGCTCTGTCTGAGTTCGCTTCCCCAGGCTCCTGCTTCCAAAGCTTGAGTCTAAGACTTTGCAATTTCCAGTTCATCCTTCAAGCTGAGGCGTGTGGTGGGGAGGCTTGGGATTGTGAAAGGCACAGTTTGTAAGAGGTGGTGCAGCTTTTTCAAGGTACTAGAAAATATGAGAAAATCTGAATAGGGTGTTTATCAGATAATGTGAAAGACACAATGGTTAATTTTGCATGGCACTACTCTAGTGTTAAACTGTAGGCAGAATTTGAGGAGGGCAGGCGGAATGTATAACTACAAGCTAAAAATTATGGTAAAAAGCTTTTTCCACTCCAGCTGTTATCATTGCTATAGTAATAAGCCCTTGAATATTCCTAAATAGCGCTGGAAAGAATGAAGAAAACAGAAAATGGAATAAATTTTGTTCAAGTGTGTGTGTGTGTGTGTGTGTGTGTGTGTGTGCGAGCGTGCATATATAGTGAGGTTATATGGAGTCAATTTTAAGAGAGGAAAAACATGGTTAATATGCTGCTGTGTTGTTCCAGTTATTGTTAGAAACAGTCTCTCAAGATGAGGGGGAAATAAGGATGAAAGTAACCTTAAATTACCGAAAAGCAGAAAAGCTGTCTTCACAGATGTGCACTTAACTAGGCTTTTGTTACGTGATGTCATGAGTGCTGGTACTCAGTAGAAGGGAACGTATTACTTGCAGTAAAATAGTGAAAGAAAGTTGTCATTGCTTTGCAATAGTTGGAAAAAAACTTGGCAGTTATATTAAAAGTTATGAAAGATTTACTTGAACATTTGATAATGTTCTGTGTTAGACTCTACAACTAAACAGAGTAAAACTGTTGTAAACACATGGTACAAAACTGCCTGCAAAACTAACAATTCACTTTAAGATCTATAGCCCCCAACTGTCCTGCTGAAAATACTGAAATGACTCTGTTGGTATTGCTTAAGAAATCAGTTGCATATTCCAACTGTACAACACTGGGTATTGAAATATATACAGAATATGCAACAAAAAGGTTTCAGAAAACACTGGGACACATGTATGAAACAGGTGCTTAGCCGGTTGCTAGAACAATAGATTTACATGAGCATGGCTATTCCAGGCCCCAGTGATGAAGCCATCAAAAGGCATAAAAAGATGTTTGTTTCTTCTGTTACAACAAGGGATTTAAGACAAAGCAAGGAGTGGTGATGCTGTGGGACATACTAAAAAGGCATTGACATGGTGTAGCTCTTCTTGGCGTGTAGATGAGGAGGTCTAGATAGGGAGTGGTCAAGAACATCGAGAACATCAACACGTGGTTGATGAGGCTCTGTTAACCTGTAAGCAGAACAGTGTGACGGAGGTTGTACTTGGTTGGACAGTTCCAAGACCTTGACATCCAGGCTGAGGTTTTCCGCAGATATCTGTGCCTGTGGCCTTTTTTCACTTCTGTTCTGGACCCTGGATTTCTGATTGACTCAGTGGATTGGCAGTATTGCCTCGCAGTCCACTATGTGTTTGAACTTGGCTCCTTGTGTGCATGTGAGTTTCCTCCCATAGTCCAAAGACGTACTGGTGAAGTGGCATGGGCACCCTGAAATGCCTACATGATATGCATGTGCCTGTGGTGGGTTGGCGGCCCACCCTGGGTGTCCCCTGTCTCATGGGATGTGCTCCAGACTTCCCACGACCCTTGACAGGATGAATTAATGAATGTATGTATCTATGTATCTATGTATGTGCATGTGCCTTGCAATGGCTTGGCACCCTGTCTAGAGTGTACACCAAATTGAGCCTTAGCCTGCCTAGGTAGGACACAAACTACCTGTGACCTTACAGAGGATAAGCAGTTGGAAAATGTTGTGTGTTCCTGGCAGATGTTTTATAATCACAACCTCCACCTCATATGAATTACATTCTGGTTGTCCTTTTGGCACTGTTTGAGGTCTGTCTGTATCAGAGTCCATAGCTCTGCTCTAGTTCTCAGCTAACTGTTGCTTTCATAACATCATGACATTATCAGCATTTAGTGTTTCACTCAGCAGCCAGCTCCATTTACTTGCTATAGGCAGAAGTTTTAATGACTAAATGCAATAGCCATAACAGTCTTCACTCGCAGGACTGCTGTAAAAAAGGACATTACTTTTACATCAGTGAAAACTGAAAAAGACTGTCCTGAAGGTATCCATATGACGAAGAGTTTGAAACACTAAATCTGTTTACAAAGGAGAGAAAGTGAGGACATTTACACAACCTCCAACCACACAGACATAGGTAAAGTCAATGACTCCTTTACTGTTAAATCATTTGATTTAGAAACATGCAGACACAACTGTAAATTATTTTATGACTTCTTCAGATATGATTCAAGGTAACGTCTTCAGGTGAAGTGCAGCGGAGTATGTTTTCTGGTACAGCAGTGGAGGAACAAATCCTGAGTTTGGTCCATTTCATCACAACTGTACTATATGAAAATGATCATTTACACTGAATACAATATACCAAACAAGGAGGGCAGTTTGACCTTGCAGATTTCTTTTTGCCCCATTCATTGTGTGAACAAGTAACAAATTTACTATCTTGTATACAGGTCTACATGCCACCATTTTCAATAACATTATGAGATAATAATAATGAGAGAAACTGCAAAAATGTAACTTTATTTTGGTCAGTGAATGTTTCCTTGGAAAAATGTATGACGTGTGAGAAGAAGCTATGCTTAAAGGCAAGTTGGCACCCTAAAACTGCATACATGCTCATGCCACATTGTTCTCACATCTCAGTCCAAGGATGTCACAATTCATTTTCCTTTATGCTGCATGTTGATAGACTGTCCACACATATCAGCCTGATTGGCAGTTCTGGTTTTTCCTAAAATATTAATGTCACATTCAGGGATAACTTTTAGATGTGAAAAGAAAATCTGGTCCCTTCCTCTACCGTCAAGAATAGACATTAACCCAGTGGACTATAACGCTGTAAAATGCCCTACAGGAACAGTCAAAGACATGAGATGGATGAGGCGCCCTTCATGCAGAGCTTTACCACGGTAACTGCAGTAACCCACTGCGTGCCTCTGGCAACTTATGCGCTTTGCAAAGAATCCTGTTGTAACTCTTCTTCTGAAATGTGAGTGGAAACCATGCGCTGCATTCATGTCTATTGTGTTAGCAATATGATTTGCGTGTTCTGCTTAGCATGGTGAATTTGGCTAAACAAGGTCAGCCAATGGTGTAATGGTGTCTTAGTAGATGAATATGGAGTTACTTCTGTTCCTTCAAGAACATATACTCGTGCTTTCACCTGTGCGCTACTGCTTCATGCAGAAGTGACCAAAATATAGGTGTATATATGCCATATACCTGAGTATACATACCAGCACATCTCTAAGGTTGGCGTAATGTACATGTGAGAACACCTGTCTTCACCTTTTTTTTTTTAAAGAGTTGTATTTATTGATGCTTTTTCCATTTAAAAATGCAGTGTTCACCTCTTTAAACAATAGATATTCTAATGAAGAAAATTTGGTTAAGTACCTTATTTACCTTAGTCCCTTTGAGAATTGAAAATTAAGTTTAATTCAATTTATTTTTATATAGTGTCTTTCACAATTCAAAATACAATCATTACAGGGAACAGTGGGTGAACGATTGTTGACTGGCCTTCCTGGGCATACTAATATTACATAATACAAATTTAATCTAGGGACTATGACTGAAAAAGGCGATATGAAGTCCTCCTGTTCTCTTACTAGGAGTAGTTCTCTGTATGCTTACAGGATCTTGGGTGAAGGTCTCATCCAGGGGGGTAGGCTGGGTGTCAGTGACTCTAACAAGGCATCCCACTCAGACAATGCCCCTTTGGGCACCAGGTAGACATATGGACAGTAAAGGATTACAGAGAGGGGTTAGTGCATAATAGAAACACTGGCAATCACATTACATAATATGAGAGGAATATTGGCATGTTCAGCAGCACCACCAAATTTGAATGGTGTATGGAAAAAAATGGACTGTGAAACTTCCAGTTTACCTGTCATCTGATTCTCCAGAAAATGGTGATTCACTTCCATACCTGTCCATAAATAAAAATGATACGGTCATTCTCGTACATAAAGCATACGTACAGGTTTAAGGACACATTGTTATTGAACAGTAAATTCAGTAAGATTGAAAAGCAGTTATTCAATCATTTATATTTTGGCCAGTGGTAATTATCACACAATGGAAGGCAGAGCGATGCTCTGTTGCATTATTACTAAATATTTATCTCACACAGAGTGACAGAACTGATTATATAAACATTTTATTCTTTCGCACATGTACTTCCAAGTGATTGATTTATTGACACTGTATGCTTGTTAACATTTTGCACGTTTTGCTCTGGACCTTGAGGACAAAAATTTTCAATAGGTCCTAGTTTATAAAGTTTATGCAACAGTTTCTCATTTACTTTCAGATTCCACCACAGCCATGCCTCCCCACATTACTTGTTTAGCTTCCCAGTGATGTGTTTTAACCACTTTTGTGAAAACATTTAGTTTGAGTTATTGATCAATTTCCTCAGCAGGGAGGTAAATTAAATACACAATGCTAAGTGGCACTGAGTAAAGCTGCTTGTGAAAGTGACTTGCATTGCTGAATGAATGTTAGTGATGGTGATCTACTTCATTTTTTCCTATTTAGACCTTGTATAAATCTCCTTCATCCTATTACAAAAAAAAAATTATCCAAGGTTAAAAAATCTACTGTGAAACCCTTAATATCAGTGGGAAATTATTCCCACCGATGTCACAGCACAGCTGAATGGGAGTGACATTTCGGCACGGATGTCTTTTAATTAACCTCTCTCGATTCCTTCTGGTACTGAAGACCGCACCAAAAGTTGAGTATGTACAAGTTTCACAAATCTTTTGCTGAGCATTTCAGCGCCTTTAGAATGACAGTGGAACTGAAGAACCAAAGTTCACGCAACAAAAGTAACTGGTTGTTCCTGGCAGCAAAAGCCAACTGTTGTCTGGGTTTTCAAAAAGTAAAATAAATAAATAAATGAAACCTTAAAAAACAAGTCTCTTTTAAGGAACCAAGTGCTAAACGTAGAGCGCAATCTGTAATTTTGAGAAAACAAACTACGTTTCACCCAGCCCTCCTGAGGTTGACAGAGGGTATTTTTACTCATATAAATCTGGGTTGCCGTTTTTCTGCAGGGAGCTTCACAGTAAGAATATCTGGTCAGCTCTTTTATCTGCCGCACAGCTGCCTTGCAGAGGACCTTGCTTTGGGGCTCTATCCTAGATTCATCCCAGATATATCGCAGAGAACCCAACTCACACAGCTGCAGAGGGTTCCAACACATGACTTCTTGTGTCGTTTTCACGTGCTGCCTGATTCGTACTAACTAAATTAATTACCTCTGCAAAATTTTTTCCCTGATCTAGTTATTTTTGGAGCACAGGGAAGATGTGGGAAAAACCTTCAACGTGTGGAAGGCTGCTCGCTCCACTGCCTCATTTGCATATTCATAGGTTATTTAAGTCTTTACGTGACTTTACCATCGGTCTGATCTTGGACCACAAGATTTGCGGTACTAGTTTTTTCCTGGGTGTTCACTCTTTATTGTTTTATTGTTGTATGAAACCTGCTGTTTTATGTGCTTGTCAAGTATAAACCTCTGTAAAGGTATCCACCAGTGCAGGAGAGCAGCTGGGGGACAGAAGGCATACATCCCCCCTCTTATAGTTATGTATATAGTTATGTGTACTGTAGTTTTTGTAGGCATCCCCTCCAATTTTTAAGGAACACTATGCCCTTACACCAGGATTGTGCATCTGTTGTTTTTCCACTCCAGCTGGCCCAAAGTCCCCACCTTTTACACCAAAATCCCCTTCAGTGCAGTTCTGCGAACAGCAATAACTTTATATCTCAGTCTATCATGTAGTCTGCAGCAGTAATCAAGAATCCATCTATATTTTCTATTACTAGTGAGCACAGGGGAAAATTGTATTCCTATTTTCCTCATTTATCGACTGATCAAAGAGCCCGTGGTCAGCTAGTCCATCCCGTGATTACGGTGAGTGCTGAATACAAACGGAAGAGTAAAAGGCACAGAAGCAGGTTGAGCAACTGCATGAGATGAACAGTAAAAGGGAGTTCAGTGGCAGTATGGTTTAAATATAAACACCTACCAAGGCAATACGTCTATGTCATTTGTGGAATTCAACATTAAAATGGATATATATATATGTATGTATATATATGTGTGTGTGTGTGTGTGTGTGTGTGTGTGTGTGTGTGTGTGTGTGTGTGTGTGTGTGTGTGTGT
>JABJVR010007717.1:0-11253 GCA_025773905.1 Chitala chitala | reverse complement strand
CGGTTCCTTGGAGGGACGAGGTAGGCAAAGCATCGAAAAAATGCGGTGCATGGGGATTGTGGTTAATACACGAACTTAATATGTGGTTAATACACAGTTTGCTTAATATGTAAAATATGTAAACTTATATTCTGAGATGACTTGCATGAAAAAAAAATGCTCATCATCGACTGCAGGGAAAAAAAATGGTAATGAGAGGAAAAAAAAAAATAAAGAATCTCTGTCAAACTGCTTTAGAGACACTTGGAAGACTTTTCACAAGTTATATTGTGCTGTATATTTATTTTATCCCATTGTACTAGAGATGAACATCACACTTGAATGGTCAGTGCTGTTTATTAAAATAACTATGAAAATTAAATTAGAAGAAAGTAGAATCAGAGCACTAACACAGTAGATGTGTAATGACCAAATCCTGATATATGGGAGGTTCTGAGAAATGAGCCCTTAGCAGCAACATTAAGCCAACAGACATGGATCATCATCATGTCTCAAGCGACTACCGTAAAACAATACTGCATCCCATGGGCACATCTCGCAAGGTCAGCTCTTTCCTTAGAAGTCAGTTCAGGAAAATTTCCTCATTCACATCAGATACCATATTTCTTCTTTAAAGCATCGAGAGATGCATCTTCTAAGCCAGCTTGGTGAAGAAAGTGAAACAGCTCTTCCAAAACTGAAAGACAAAAACCAATATAAAGAAAATAAGTTACTTCAACATGGTTTGCAATACACTTTTTCCCTCCAAGTTATACAATGAAAATTATAACCAAATGGAGTACACGATTACATATGAAAATCCATACCACGCTGATGACAAACCTTTCTTTTCTGCTGAGGACATAAACATGACTGCCATGTCAAAGCGCCTCACATCTGAGAGGTTCTTCAGAGCGTCCAGTATCAGAGATGGCTTCTCGTATCTGAAATTCAAAGCACAATAATCTTCTTTTTATTAAGGCTTTAAAACTTCCTTTCCTTCTGTAACTTTAACTCCAGCGTGAAACTAATAGAATGGTATGCAAACGCAATGTATATACAACATCACTGCACATACTTAATATAGTATATGCTGTAGATCTTCAAAAGCTGGTTGAGAATTTCTGGTTCCAAAGAATTCTGGAAAATCTTCAAGTACGAGTTTGGCTCAATTTGCTGCATGGACAAAAATAAATAAATAAAAATATTAGCTAATTGAGAGAGACCCAATGCACTTAACATTAACTTTGATTAAGCATTTTGTGACACCAACAACAGATAACTGCATGGTTGCACAGAAGAGCTCAGGGTTTACCTTTAAGTATTTATACATGACATCAGGATGGTTCCTCAACTTCCTGAGGTCAGCTTCCAGTTGGAAGCCATTTGCTGGAAGAGGGGGAACAGACACTGTCTCCAGGGATAGAGATGTGTTCTGCTCAATCAAAACCTTTTCATCATAGCATTTTACTTGTGTTCGTGGCTTTGTGCCGTCCTCTTGTAGCATTCTGTAGTAAAACAGATATGCTTAGTAACTAGAGAGCACATTTCTTGAAACCTGCATGTGAGCCATTAAACATCTGTTAAATTTTTACCAGTACAGCGGTTCACGACCTTAATTGGTTCCTGAAAGCGGTTTGTAATCTGAAAAGTTTGTGAACCGAAACAAATTTTCCCATAGGAATCAATGTAAAATGGCTTAATCCGTTCCTGGACCCCAGGAAAATCATTACATCAAACACAAAAAAATGATAAACACAATACTAAACAGATTAAATATAGACAAATATAATAAATATATACTTAATTTAATGTTACCTTACCTGTACAGAGGAGTTGACGGCATAAATCGCCTTGCTATTTCACATATAACAGCCTCGGAAATCCTGTCACCAGCTATATAATAGCCTCAGAAACACTGTCACCAGCTAACATTTTCTCGCTTATCCAAATGAGCAGCAATTTCTCAACTTCTTCAAGCATCTGTGATTTGTTTAGTAATAACATTCACCGCTCTTGCTACATTGGCTAACTTGATCTTCTCTTTACTTTTTAGAATAGTACAGATCGTTGATTTTGCCAGACCAAACTGATAAGCCAGATCAACGGCATGAACACCATTTTCATGTTTAGCAATGATTTCTTTCTTAATCTCTACCACAATTCTGGTCATTTATCGTTTTCCTTTGTTATCCTTCTTTGGACCCATGGTGTTTTATTTAATAGTTTATAATGAAGTCAAACACAAAACACAATGAAATTCAAAAGAACGCAAGCCAAATTCGAACAGAGATGTGCACTCCGCGAAAGCTAAACAGCAGCTGACGCACGTGCTCGACCATCGTTGCCAGCTTATGTGGTTTGTGAACTGAGACGCAGTATGACAACTGAGACATTTTTTGGGGGGAAATATAGTTAGTGAACCAAAAAGTTCATAAAGTGAGGAGTTTGTTAACTGAGGTTACACTGTATGTGAATCTTTAGTATTTCAAATTTGAAAAGTACATAATTCTAACACATGTAACCATTAAATAATCATAGAAACATATCAATTGAAAGGTGAAAAAGAAATGGACAAGTTGAATCGTAAGTCTAAACCAGTGTTTCCCCAAGCATGGGCCATGACCTATTTTGGGTCATGGACTTGCTTGTGATGGGTTGCCAAAGTAGAACAGAAAATAGATATGTTTATACTATTGGGTCCCAAAATTTGAATTTTTTTGATTAAAACGTTTAAGAATCCCTGGTCTAAACGGTTTGAAAGAAAAAAACACACACACACACACACACACACACACACACACACACACACACACACACACACGGTGTCATGTGAGAGATACAAAGATGAATGTATTGCTCACTTGTCTGAGGGATGAGCATCAATGCCAGAGATCTCCTCAATGCCAGAGATCTCCTCAATGCCAGAGATCTCCTCAATCTTTTGGATTTTAGCACAGGGAGAGCACACCAAGGATGGAGACCTGTCACAGTTATCGGCCGGATCTGCAGGGGGAATGGCTGTCTTTTTGCTTGCTGAAGTTGTCTCCAAAGTGACAGAGATGTCAGATGTGTGAATCTGTCCTCCAACCTCTTCTATTTCCATTCTTCTTAAAGGCTTCTGTAGGGGGGGGAAAAAAAAAAAAAAAAATACCACACTTGAGTAAAATAAAAAAAAAATCTGTTTGAAAGGCTGTTCGTCTATCCAGATAATATTCAATTAATGAAATCGACAAGTTATGCAGGCATAATTCAGCAACTAGAAGTTTGAATTGTACCAAGCTTAGGGTCTGGCTAGGAGCCTGAAGGAGATCTCACACCTTTGCCAGCCCCACCTTGCACATTATACAACACTGCCTTTACAGACATTACACATGGAGAGCATGTATTAAAAAAAAAAAATAATAATAAAATCACAGTTCTCTTACTGTAGATCGCAGGTGTGGGGGCTTGTTTATGGACTGTACCATTCTTCTCTGGTTCTGACAGCCCACTATGGTTATGTCCTTTGCTGACATGTCCTTGAAAAGGAGGATTGCACATAAAACAGCTTTGTTTAAAGCACAAATGAGATACTGTCTTGACTGATGTTAGCTTTCCGCTAAACTCCGAGATGCCTACAGCTGTAATTTTCGTGAGCTCACTCATCGCCTGCTTGTTTCCGGGCTCCAACTTCAAGACTTGTTCAAAATCTGAAAGAAATAAAAGAGAAAAAATATATACACACATGCCTGCTTGTATAAATCAGTAACCTTCAATTTATCTGACACTAAGCTTCCACTAAAATATACCACATACAACCTTTAACTGAATTGTACATTATAGAACCTTTTCATCTCTCAATACTTCAACACAGTCAAGGCTCCCAGTACAGCTCTAAACCCATTAAACTTATTATACAGTATGACTGGCAGTTCTAATGAGATGTTTATGCTCTCATTATAAACTGCTGCCTTTCTCCATCAAATACTCTACTCTTCATTTTGCATTAACTGAAATATAAAGCTCACCTTCCTTAGCTTCCCTCAGTTTGCCCAGGGCTGCCCTGGCTGTCCCCCTCCTGGCAAAAGCCTTGGCATAAGTGCTGTCCAGAGCCACGGCCCTGCTGCAGTCATCCTCTGCCTCCTGGTACCTGCAGAGCGCATCACCTCTCTCAAGGACAAATAGAACCACACGTGTACCTACACTCGTCAGGTATACACGTGTGTAGCTACACTCGACAGGTGTAATTGCTGTGGCTAAACCTTGTAGTAACAGCAGCCTTCAGACTCCAGGTGTGAACAGAGGCAGGAGTCTGTTCTGTGAGGTGAACAAGCAGCACTTGCCTCTCCAGCTTCAGATAGGCCATGGCTCTGTTGGCTGGCAGGAGAACGTTAGTGGCATCTGCCTCTATTCCCCGGCTGTAACACTCCACGGCTGCCTCATACTTGCCTTCTTTAAAGTATGCATTTCCCTTACACAAAAAAAAAAAACAAATTTAAGTGCACAAAAAGCAGTGGGGCAAAGGTGCCACATTTGTAGAACAGATTCAGTGTGTGTGGTCATAATCAGAGTCCCTGACATACTGGTACACCAACGGTCTGTGAAAGCGAATTCCGTCCCACGAGGCAATTACACTGCTCACAAGTTTTCTAAACTTTCAGATTAAACGTCTAATGTTAGGACCAAAAACAGCAATCAGACCTTAAGAGTTAATTATATTGAGTTATATTAACATGGGGGGGGGGGACAGCCCTGAGTATTCCTGATCCACTTTCTGCAAAAGCCCTACATCAACCCAACCTGAGACTGCAGAGAGATCCCCTCACTGACACGCGCTTGCACAAACACATGCACACACACACACACACACACACACACACACACGCAGCTCTCTTCGTGCCGTTAGCTCACTGCTTCACAACAGGAGCTCACCAGATCTTTCTGCACCACGGCCTGCTGTCTCGCCTGCTGTTCTGCGACTCGTGTCCGCTGGCTTTCGTCCACCTGCTCTTGCGCAGCGGAGTCTCCAGGCTTCCTGTTAGAGTCCTGGGAGGCCATGGCCTGTCAGGACATGATGGTGTCAGAGCTGGCCGCATGTATTCTCCCATATGGAAAACAGGACACCAGAACCAGATTTAACATACCATTTGGATTTTCTTCACTTCATTTTGTGCTTCTAGGTTTTCAGGATCCAATTTAAGAACCATTTCATAATCTAGTCATTGGAAAGAAGACAAATACAGAATAGAGGATCACCACAGCTTCCTCTGCACAGTACAAAGAGTCAACATCCTTTTCCACATGGAATAACAGGGCGTATTCATTTGGAATGGCCTGCTCCTTATCCACAGCTACTAAAAACTTTCTGTTAAACACCTTTATTCAACAAGAATAGACAGTTGAATTTCTTGCACTCGTATCAAACACAAAAAACTTAGTCTGCGCTAAACGTCAGCTATATTTTTTCTATGGTCTTTTGAATTAGTTTTAAAATTGAAATTATTTTATATAAACGCATTTTTCCCTCCCATCACCCACTGAATGGTGTAAATCTTCACACATTCCTTTACCTTCCAGAGCATCTTCAAACTTCTTAAGTGCACAGCGAGCAGACCCCCTTCTCACATAAGCCTTGCTGTAATTTCTGTCCAAAGCAATGGCCAAGTTACAGTCTGACTCAGCTACAGCGTACCTATCAGTGGAAAGGGGAGGGTGACAGTGGGTTTGCCTCTGGGAAATTCACACACAAAAAAGACACTGCGCCGCAGTGTAACAGCAATGATGTCTGTTTTACATACATTACTTTTTCCCCAGACTCCGCATGCACAGGACTAATGCATGTTTGCTTTCAAATAGCTAATGATTGCAATTGTTGTTTTGGAATTTTTGGTCTGAGACACTAATGGGTTTTGTTCAGAAGTAGTGTTAGCCACAGCACTCACTTTTTCTGTTTCATAAAACAAGCCGCTCTGTTTGTGGGCAAAACTGGACTGTAGGGATCAGCATTCATGCCTCGGGTATAGCACTCAATGGCTTCATCGTATTTGCCTGCTTTGAACAGCCGATTTCCCTAGAAAGAAAGAAAAAAAGACAGAGCAAGTGTAGTCACGTTACTACAAAAAGTATGTTTTTTTTATAATTGTCTTATACAATGCAGTAATGAAAATAAATAAATGAATAAATAAGAACAACTGAACACTGAAAAATGCATATGGTAAAATTTTTAAAAATTAATAATATAAAGTACCTTTTCCTTTTCAGCAAGTGCTTGGTCTATGTCAATATGAATTCCAGTTTCTTCCAAATCTGACTCATTGGACTCCACTGGGCTGCCATCTTTATCCATCATCTCTAAAGCCTTATCCTATTTAATTTGAATAAACAAACAAGAAGAAGGTGAAAGTTAAGGCTTATGAGGACATTTTAACATTACAAACAACATGCAAATAGCCAGCAACATTAAAAGACACAAACATCTTTACCACATCAAATTTCTCCCATGACTGGTAGTCATAAGACTTTATTCTTGATTCTTTCTTCGGTTGTTTTTTGTCAGCTGTGTTAGCCTGGGTACTTTTTGGCTTCTTTTTTCTGTAATCCTTGTTCCTAACAGGTGGTAAACTTTGCTAAACCAGAGATGCATAACAATATATCAAAATTTCGTTTGGTGAAATATTAATTATTATTTATTACTTTTTTTTACATTCGCTACATTGTAGTTTTCATAATAAAATGACAACACAAAATTAATCTCACTCTTTAAAGTATTACAATAGTGTTAATATTACAGGAAACAAGTGTAATAATACTTTTTAACATTAAAAACTCATCCTCTAATTAACGCTCAAAGACCATAAAGAAAAGTTAAAACTCACATTGACACAACTTACTGTCGGGGCTGGGTCAGAACTCCCTGTTCGGAGCTGCTCATCTTTCTTCTTAATGTCGTTCTCCCAGCTGTCAAGTTCCCTCATGAAGTCCTGCAGTTCCTCTGCATTCTGGCGCATTTGCAGCTGCAGCTCCATTGCTTTATTTCCACTCGACATACTTATCTAAATTAGGGGGTAAATCCCTAGAGCGAATTATTAACTGCAATACTGAAAGTTCAAAAAGTTAAAACCGAACTGTGTATTAATAACGGATAAAAACAACGTATATTGTGTGGACACAGTTTTACTCCGAACACCCAAACTAAAATTTTAAGACCTATTTTGGGACCCAATGGAATAGAAATTTATATTTTTTAATTCCATTTGCTAATTACTCTGGCGACCCATTCACATGCAACTCGTACTTAGGAAAACACATCTAAATGCATGAACACTCAGCATTTTGCTATCCGTTAATAAACAAAAATATTTGCTTTACCTTTAAATATTCTGTCCCATAAATATAGAGGCAATGATTTTAAAAGGTTAGTTATCAAACCAATATATCCATAGGACTAAACGCTTAGACCACGTTACACGGCCGGCGCCATAGCAGCGTAACTGCGTGTTTTCCGGTACATACGTAGTTGCCATGGCTGCACGACAGTGTCGTTACCGGTAGCTTGTAGGTTGTATAAACTAAAAAAAAAGGTTGTATTAACTCAGTTATCATAACTGTTGTGCAGCAGAAAAAACCAGATCTGCATTAATTCCACTTAATTCCACTAGTTAGATCAGCCAGGTTATGAAACCAGAGCAGTTTAGTTATTATACAACATTACATATACAACAACATTCGAAACCTAATTTCCGGTTGTATTTTTTTTTATTAAATTCAAAATCAGCATAGGCTACTCAGACACCCCTATATAAAAACTAGCTGTAAGCCCAATTTTGAAGAATTCTTTGCTTACCTAGTACATTTTTTGTATCGTTCTGAAGTCACGTGGACTTATGTTTTGCAATATTTGACAGTTAAGGAATTATTTAAAAAAAAATCATTATTAATATTCTTATATGCATTTTATGTTATTTGACAGCAAGCGTATTCATTATTTATTTACTTGTATTTTTTTTTTTACACATTTATGAAATAATGATGTTGGGACTTTTATTTTGAAAAGAGCATACTGACAACGTCCCGTGTAAAGGAAGTATGTACCTTATCAGCCACTGTACAAAGACAGTTTATTAAATGAGCAGTAATATACTATTGTTAGTTATATGAATTAACGGTTATATAAATTGTTGCAAGAGTGAGTGGTCTTAATGCGCATTGATACATTTAATTAATGTAAACAATTTTATTATGTTATGTGACATTTAGTTCTACAGTGCAACCTTTTGCCTTTGACCTCTCACTTGCTTATAGTAAAGGAGAAAATGACCTAACTAGCGTGCGCTCGGCATGTTGTCAATGTTATGAGCCGGTCGTTTTTAGTCTTCGGTTTTGAAATGGACCAACCTAAAGATTCAGGTCAAGAACAAAAAGATGAGGATTATGGTTATAACCTGTTTCCAAAAAGAAAAGAGGGGAAATACAAGAAAGGATCACTCGGTGAAAGCTTGTTTACGTTCCACAACAAGTGTCAAGTTATGCTGCATTTTGCGCTGGAGACCAGTAGGTTATACAAAATGTCCAAATATTATGTAACTTGTCTTATATGGTTGCGGTACATTGTTAAATCAGTGTACGCATTTAAAACACTGGGATATTATTCAGGGAGGTCGTTTCGTGTCCGGTGTGTGTTAATGATTTAATCTTATATATTTTTAGGTCCGCATGCAAAATTTCTACTAGGTGTTATGAAACAAGCTGGATGGTAGGTACCAAACAAAGAAATGTTCATATTTTATAATCCTACTAAGCGAGGGAATCATTTAAATTAACGTAAAGAGTAATTCTTTATCATAGTTCTGAATCAGGTTTATTGGCAAAGTATGCTCAGACATACAGGGAATTTGACTTAGCTTTTCTTCCACTCAATGTACCTCAAAATAACACGGCATACTGTTGTTAAACTGAAATACAAGATAAAACAATAATCCGATTTGATTTTACACGGGTTATATACACAGAGGATGGTGTAGTTAAGAGCTGTACAAATGTGTAAGAGGGCACAGCAGTGAAATAATGCAAGAATAAACATAATGCACGGTACACTTTATTTACAGATGAATGTGTGGCAATATGTACAATAGAGATTTTCCATGGGATAGATGCATGTGATGGGATAGATTACCTCTGTTCTGAAGAAGATAACAGTACCTGTTTGTTTCAGCACTGCGTACAGAGACCGTCATTTTGCTTGTGAGGACTGTGACGGGTCTGTTAGTGGTGGTTTTGATTCAGCTACCTCTCAGGTAAGAGATCTGCCTTATACTCCTTGTCAACTGAATAAAGATGTGCTAAAATAGACTTTTCGTCTGCTTTGATTGTAACTGCATGTGAAAACCACAGCCCAGTGTCCAGTGTTTACATAAATAGGGTAAGGGAAATATGTATCTGACATTGTGTGCTGTATATCTTGCATCAGGACTGATGGAAACAACAAACTAGGTATTCCTGAAGATGTGGTCCAATTTAAAAAGTGTACATTTCTTTTTTTCTCTTTGTTGCAGATTGTTTTGTGTCAGAATAATGTTCATCAGCAGGCGCACATGAACAGGGTGGTCAGCCATGAACTTATTCATGCTTTTGACCACTGCAGAGCCAAAGTAGATTGGTTTAACAACCTGAAGCATTTGGCCTGCTCAGAGGTGAGATGTGGATGTGGTCATATGCCTTTATTTACTTTTGTTCTTGATGCTTTTCTTTGACATTTGTAAAATCTGAACATTATTGCATCTGCGTTCAAGTTTACATCATCTTGAAATGGCGACGTGTGAAGTTCTACATTGTCTTTTTTGTCATGCAGGTTCGTGCCGCAAACCTCAGTGGAGACTGTTCTTTTGGCAATGAACTTTCTAGGCTTAATTTTGGACTCAAGAAACATCATCAGGTAATGTGCACTGCCCAGTGATAAAACATGTCTTGCAGTGTTTTAGAAAACAAAGCGTTGTTTACGTTGTGTATATACAGTTGAGTTGAGTGTAGTTTTAGGTAATGAGTGAACAGTAGAAACGGGTAAAAGCATGAAAATGAAAAACACTAACTCTAAAGATCAGGTCATGAGTTCATTTCTGTACTTAATACAACTATTGAACCATGTGACAATAAAATGTTAATATAGGGAATAATTTCCCTTTTCACAAATTTGCCACACACGTGACTATGTCTGACAGGAATGTGTTCGAGACCGTGCCCTTCGCTCCGTCCTCGCTGTGCGGAAAGTAAGTCCAGAGGAAGCAAAGAAGGTGGTGAATGAGGTCTTCGACACCTGCTTTAATGATCTAGCACCTTTCGGCCGGATCCCACACAGCAAAGATGATGTCAAGTTTGCTTCTAGGGATTTTGAAAATCGAGATCGATATTATGCCAATTTATAAGAGATTACCACTAGAGGGCGTTATTACTTGTAACAGATTTTACATAATGAATGACTGAATAAGTCATAAGTCCAACTGTATTTAGGTAGACATTCGAGAGTGTGTGTGTGTGTGTGTGTGTGGTTGGTTGGTTGGTTGATTGATTAAAAGGGAACACAAACAGGTGAATTGTCTCCTTAGTTGACATTTGTTTGATGAAAAACCAGTTCAAACTACCTTTGAATGTTTATAAAATAAAAAATGTTCTAATGATATCGATTTCTTTTAAATTGTGATTAAAATAATTTGTATAATAGAGACTCGTGACTCAGGTGTCTTAAATGGGGGGATATATGCAAAGGACTAATTTGTAAAGTAAAAAATCATCCTCTCCTTCCTATTATATCAATGTATTGTTCAAATAATGTGATTAAAACACTGCAGTATTGGCCTGTTTTTATGCCAAACGCTGTAAATAAATGGCAGTTTGATGTGGAATAGATGGGTACCTGGGTCATTAATAACAAATGGCACATCATAAATGCCTAAATTCAAACCAATAAATGGTTTCTGCATCATTGTGCTGGTAACAAATTGACACCAATTAAAGCAATTGAGAGAAATGGTAAAGATGTTACATGTTGTAAGTCATATCCATGTAATCTATAGGTAAAATTGTGGCTTTGTGTGTGTTCAGAAAATCAATAAATTACACTAAAAAACTAATCTAAAACGGTATGTAGGAATTACAAACGGCGGCACAGTGGCGTGGTGGTTAGCACTGTCGCCGCGCACCTCCAGGCCTGGGGTTCAATTCTCACCTTGGGTTTGTGTGCGTGGAGTTTGCATGTTCTCCCTGTGCTTGGTGGGTTTTCTCCGGGTGCTCCGGTTTCCT
>JABJVR010007716.1:0-11254 GCA_025773905.1 Chitala chitala | reverse complement strand
GTGTGTGTGTGTGTGTGTGTGTGTGTGTGTGTGTGTGTGTGTGTGTGTGTGTGTGTGTGTGTGTGTGTGTGTGACTGAGTGAGAAAAAGAGAGAAATAGAGAGAGACTGACAGACAGACTAACCGACCCAGGATTTTTACCCAGTTTGTTATTATAAATGTATTTTTTATATTTAAAAAATTCCTGGCTAATGGATGAAATATAAAACTGTATTGTATATGTACTTTGATGTGAGTTTTGAAATCAAAGCAGACTTTTTAATTTCTATTCTAATTAGACAAAAACAGTTTCCCCCCCCCACACACTCTTGAAAGCATCTGGGATTCAATACCTCTGCATTATAATAAATATATCTAGATGTTCAATAAATTACATTAAAGATTCATTTTCTTCATTTAGTCTAATATTATTTCTGTTACTTTGCATGTAGAATATACAGCATGTTTATGTTTTCTCATTAGTAGGACTGTCCATAAGAACTGCAGATATGAGATCACATGGCCCACATGTTACACTCCTTGCCTTAAAGTTTAATCCCATGATAGTAATCAAATAATCTGTTTTCTCTTGCTGAGGCATGGTTCTGAAACCAAAGCACACACCTCAGTTGCTCCATATAAAAATCACCTAGAAGATGAAGGTTTATTATACGGGAAAAAATATTTTGTCAGTATGAACATGAGATAGCAGAACAGGTGTTGTCCTTCACTTCTCTAAGGTTAGACATAAAATATTGTGAAAAATCAGTAAGTGACTTATCTTGAATGAGTCTGACTGAAGGCCAGAATAACCACATCAAACAAAACACCCACTCAGTCAAGTGAGGAGTATACAGTACATAGAAGTGGTAGAACTGAATTTTAATGCAAATCAAAGTTGTATTTACAATAAAAAACAACCTAATGAGGACTTTTTGTCTACAGTGTTGCTATTGTGTTCCATTGGCTTGCAGAAGGCTTTCCGCATGTAATGTGGATAGTCAGTCGGCATGCTCATATGTAAGTAACAAGGTCCAGTTCATGGTGTACCGCACTTTGATTCAGTCTGTTTGACAATATCAACTGCCGCTCAGCTGACAGGTTCTGTGTTCTGCACTTATATTGAGTGTACATACACCACAGCATTACACATATGGCTGGAAACAGTACTGTTGGGTGAACTTCATATTTAAAAACTCAATGGTGACGTAAGAGCAGTGTCATAGAAGGGATCCCAGCAGTGCAGGGGTGTCAAACAGCAGCGTTCTTTCCATTTTTTTGGGAATACAGCTCTTATATCCTGTGCAGATGACATTGTGGCTCCATGTAAAGTGTAACAATGGCCATTGTTAACTTTCTGTAAGAAGCTGGCTTCGTTAGATGGGAAAGCCAGGTATAAAGCAAACTAACCTTGAAGCTGGCAAGCTGACCCCTAAATTCTGCTTTGACAGACAAGCCCCTGAAGTGTAAAGGTAAGAAAAGTGTTGGGCTGAGGAAGACAAACGGGCCGTAGGTACTTTAATGACAAAGCAGTCTGCTCAGTGCTGTCACACACACATAACACCCATTTAGACACCCCAGGTTGTGATTTCAGAGTGCACCCTGAAGCCATCCCCTTTTGAACATGGTTTATTTGTCCACGCATGTGTGTTATCATGTCTGTCACCCTTCCACAGTGAGACCCAGACAGATAGCGTGGCTGCCTGCCTCCATTACCTCCCATACATCCCACAGTCTCAATTACAGTGCCATGTGGACGTACCTGCCCAACAACAGCAGTCCAACCAGAGCCACATACTGCCCTGCTGCTCTTCCCTTAAAAACTGTTTCAATGCATGCTGCATGAATAAACACATGGCATTTAAGCCATAACACACACACACAAGCTCTCTCCCTCCCTCTCTCTCTCTCTCTCACACTCGCTCTCCCTCCCTCGCTCTCCCTCCCTCCCTCCCTCTCCCTGAGTAACTGTTGAGTAAAGGAATGTGTAATGCAATTCTTTCACTATAAAACATTTATTTATAGAAAAGTAAACAGGCAGCAAATGTTTAAGTTATTCTATTGAAATGTCACATTTGTAACATACTTTTCCATTTATATGCAAAAAACTCACCTAAACAATACAGAAAAGATCAACATTTTTCTTAATTTACTTCCCGTCAAATTAAAGTATGCAATATATAAATGCAAAGTTAGCAGATAGTTATATTCACTCCATGTTATATATGTGCACTAATTAATAGTCATTATCATTTTTGTTTTTTCTTGATTTGTTCTCCTTTCCTTTATGAATAACTTTGTTTATCAACTTTTGTTTAGTATAACTAGTCTGGCAAATTGTTGTTGAGTGCAATTTAATTGCATTTATAACAAAAAAGGAGTGAAATATAAGTTCCTAAACCCTACTATACATACTCCAAAAGCGTGACACCATTTTCATTAATTCAGTTTGCAATTAGTATGGACGTACACTGGTATATTGCCTTGAGAATATTTCCCAATTATGAAGTGTTTTAAGCAATGGTGCTGTTTTGTAATATGCTTTGATATGCGCAGTATTTTTGTACAAATGAATTCATGGGCAGACAAAGCATGCAGACAAAGGGCCTAATTTTAAAATCTTATTTTGCAAGGCCTCCCAGGCGGTCTGGCCAGTAAAGATGCTTTATACAGTGTGTATCCTCTTTGTGCACCATGGTCTGCTTGGAACATATGAGGAGGCTGCTGCAAAATCTCCCCCTATAGGCCAAGACTGGAAGCGCAACACCATTCCTCCAATAAGCAACCACTCTCCTACAGAATAAAGAATGCAGCTGTTTTGGCAGATGAGTCCAGTGCCTGGCACATATAATATTTTTGCACATAGCTGTTTCAGAAGTCAAGGGCTGAAAAAAAAGTGCCTATCTCTCCCAAAATGCTGAAAACGAGTCTATGAAACAGATTCTTGAACAAGTTTTCAAAGTGGGCTGATTTAAAGTCTGCCTGATTGCACTGGCTGAAACAAAAAAAAAAATGCTGGTTGCATTTGTAAGAAACCTTTAATAATTTACATAATCGAAGCAACAATGTTGCAGATTATAAAATGAAGAGTAAAAATGAAGAGTAAGTATTTCAATTGAACCAGGATAAAATTAATAAAAATGCTTAATTCTTGGTATTTTACCTTAATGTGCTGTTACTTGAAATCATGTAGGCAGTGACAAATTAAAGGGAAACATTTTTACGTTACGAGTGACAAATGTAATGTTCAAATCCACCCTTTTTGTTATGAAGTATGGTTTGGTGACCAGCAGGTTACCAAACCTCCATTTATTTTGATGGGCTAATAAAGGATTGAGCAACAAAAAGCGACTGATACTGTCCCACGTCTTTGCATATTCTGTCATTTTTCTTGTATGTAAAGCTGTGAAAATTAACTGCTAATGTGAATTCCATGTGAAGTGTGCAAGAAGCTACATAATGCTTACATTTTTACAGTAACCCAAAGCGCTGCTGTTTAGTGCACATCCAGCATCAATGTAGCATTAGGCTGATTATTGGCAAATGCGTAGGGTTACTAAAGTAACAGATTTTCTAGAGGCACCCCTCCTGATTGGTCCATTGTTCTGACAGATTGCATGCACAGGCAGGCAAGGGAATATCAAGTAACTGTTAAAATTATTTGACATCTTTACTGATTTCTTGCGCTTGCATCTGTTCTAGCCTTTGTTTCCTGAACATTATTATTTTACATGATTTGCATGAGATTAAAGGTGATTGCTTTTATGTCTGGTTTTAAATTTTCCATTTTGATGGTTTATTCTTCATTTCCTGTTTTCTTAGTTCCTTTTGAATACACATGAGTCACAATACAAAATTTGGTATGCATTTTATGATCAAAAGGCCATGATTTTGCTTGTGTGGTTTCAAACTCTATGATGTTATTCTGTGGATTCATAGAACATCTATAAATCTTTAGCTATATTCACAGAACTATTTTATTGCTTATGACAGTTAATATTAATCCACTAAACAATTACTGAAATATTTAACTTAAAATTTTCTTGTTTTACTTCCTTGCCATTCAACATTTACTGATTTTTCCATTTTTGAGGCTTTTTCAAAACTTTTCCTAAATTTAATCCACTGTTTCACAACCTTCCAAATAATGTCAATGGAGGTAACAATGTTTAGCAGAGAGCTAGTTGCTATTTAGTAGGTTTTTGACATCATACAAAAGTCGTGTTATAAACACTCTAACATGCGCTTCATCCGGAATTTGGCAATTACCAGTAACACACGCGCGAATACGTTCTAATGTAAATGTCATCTTCTGAATATTCATTTGTGAGTTAGACATGCTTTGGCTCTGTTGCTGTGTTTTCTTTCACTGCTAACCGGCCTTCACACAATAGAATTAATTGGAAATTTGAATAATATATTCCTATCGGAGAGAATTTTCATTTTTTGATCTCTCTACCCTGTAGCTGTTTGAACACAATTCTTTGAAACTGGCTCGACCGAATAGAGAAAATGTTTGCCGTTCAGAATAGAAAGCATCGTTATACGTACACAGAAATACGTGTATTACAGAGTGATGGTAGCGTGTGTCGTCATTATGCCCAGAGGAACAGAGGTGCAATGATAGTTCTGTGGATAGGCGCACTGTTGTTGGAAGTGCATGCCATTGGGGAAATAAATATTATACAATGATATTATATAAATGCTGAAAGCAGTGAAAGGGTGAATTGCTCACAACTGATCCCTCACTTCATTACATTACTTATTTTTTTTTACCTTTACAAAATACATAGTACACACTTTACAAATCATTTACGTGAATGCAAGTGATCTCAGTTGTAAAATAAACACTTAGCTTATGTGCCACATGAAAACACCTGCAATTGCTGGAAAAGATTCAATACTTGTTCGTCCTATCATTACTGCACCTGAACCACATTTAAATGAAAGCTTCAACACTGTCCTTTCTTTAGATAGCAAATGTGTCTGGATGTTACAGAGGTAAAATTGTTATGATGATAGTGGAGTGTTTGTATGTTCTGATAGTGACAATCAGCCATGTTAACTGAATTTCAAGCTTGCATACAGGATTGCCAGAATGGGCCTATGTGAAATTAACCAAATTTCTCAGTGAAGGCGCCTGCAGAAACTCATATGAAGTTTAGAGACAGTGATGTACAGCAACATGGAGTTAATTTGTCAGACAGGGATCCATTCCACGTTAAACTCAGAGCCCGCCTGCACTCAAAACAGACATAAATTTAACATCTGTGTACCTGCACACACATGTGCAACCATGTAAATGCACAAAAACTCACTTTAAACTTTAAAAACAAACACACACTTACCTGCCTCAACTATGTGCACCCACACTCGCCTACACACCTGCATGCTTACGCACACACCTGCACAAAGGAGAAACAGATGGAAAGTTTACTCCTCCGGAGATGCGTGGAGGTGCACACGCGGGGAGCCATAAGCAACAGAGCACCCTGCAGTGTGACTAACCGGAGGGGGGTGAGGACACCAAAGCAACAGGCAGTGACAGGGGGACTTATCTTCTCTGCATGGTGCCTCAGATGTTCCTAATCTGAAGCCTTACTTGACATACTGTGCACATTGCCCCTCGCATGTTTGCCTTTTTATTTAATGGCTCTTAAAATGCTGAACCCTTAACAACAAACTGCCTTCCTTTGTGTGTCCTTCTGTCCATCATAGCCTCCTTTGTTACTCAGCTATTGATGCAAGCACTTATCAGTCTCCTTGCTACCACGGGCCAGCATCACTTTCATGTGTTCCTTTCACTGAGCTCTGAAACAGGGCGGGGCTTTTGCCACGGTACCCTCGCCTGTGCCAGCAACGTCCAGCAAAGGAGGGATTTGTGAGCACCGATTGTTGCTATGCAGCATTGCCTGGCCTGACTCCCACCCAGCATCAGGACCATTCTGCTCTCTCGTCTCCCCCCCCCCCGCCTGTTTTGCTGATCGTTGTGCCTAAATCTGGTTTCTCTCAAAACACAAAGCCCAGCTGACACTCATAAACACAGCTACACACAATAATACACGTGCTGTGCATCCTGGCCAGGTTTTTTTTTTTTTTTTTTATAAAATTTTGAAAAGGGGCATGCAATGGAGAGTAGACAATTCCACTCACATAACATCAACGTCTTTTGAAGGTTTAAAATAAATTTTAATTAGCACCTAATTTACACCTGTGGCACATGAAGTGACTTACAGTTCCAATAATTATCGCAATGAAACATGAAACTCTAAGGCTGCGTGGAGCTGCCTGTTTCCAGACGGGGAAAACAAAGTCGTCCGGGTATGGCGCATGATCTGTGTCTTCAGTACCAGAATATTAAAGTCCAGCACAGATGACAGAAAGCGGGAGGTGGGTGGTGTAATCCATCTCTGCCTGTGTTTTAGCTCTGCCCCGCGCCTGCCCCGGACTGTGTATGCGAATACTGCGGTGGGTTTACTGTTGGTAATCTTTTAATGACATGCACTAACTGCGCTTTCAGGATTTCTTAAAAGCCGATAGTGTTGAGCGGATTCCGTTGGGAGATTAGCTATATAAGCAAAGCATCTTAGTGTGTGAGCTTTAATGCATATAATATGAGCAATGTTTATGTTTTGAGGAAAGCAGTAGAGAGTTTTCAGGTTGAAGCCATTAATGTAATACACTCCATTCAAGAATTTGGTTAATTTTCTTGTTCATCCTTTTTGTTTGTTTGCAACCATTTTTACCTAGTGAATAAACCTCAGCATTTTAAGATATGATAACATCTTAAAATGTGCCAAATTACACTTAAGGTTGCTTTTATAACTGATATTAAATTTACCTCCTGCTCATCACAATTTAAAAATCTGGTAACACCTCAAATGTATGTTTACATAAAAATCAATTTCTGCCTTGTAAAAATAACTGCGAAACATTCACACAAGTAAAAACACTCAAGGAAGTTGCTGGCTTGCATCTCTTTCTGTGGGGGTTGCAGCAAGTCTTCCTATTTCCTCACTCTTTCCAAAGAGTTGCCTCCGAACTGAAATGAAGTCAATATAAACAGAAAGACCCACAGAATGACTATAACTTACCTATGACCCAGTTTTTTTCCCACTGTATAATTGACCTTTGATCGGGTTTGCATCGTAACCTTTCTTGTGCTTCATCCTTTCCAGAATTACCACGTGCCCATAAACCCGACTGGATAAGCAGTTATTGTTACTGATGGATGGACAGATCGTCATACTTCAATTAATCTGATTGATTCAGCAAAATAAAGGTAAATTTAAAAACTATTGTTCAAAATTCTAAGTCATATCAGAAAGCAAAGACCTGTATAAAAGACATTTACTTGTTACTTCTTTTGCACAAATCTAAAATTATATAGGAAAGTAAGAAATTGTTTTTCGTAACAACTGTATTAAATGAGCAGTCCTGTTGGCACCAAGTCTTCATATAGCCAGCATCAATACAGTGAACAATGTCTTAATACAATATACAAATAAAAAACATGAACTTTCTTCATTATGTAACAGTGGAAACGATACAACTAACCAAAAGACACTACTTTTATTTATCACTGTCATTCCTACCAGAATATGACTTAATAAGAAACAGACATTTAACATATTTGGGAAAATGTACGATGAAGGAATCCGGGACTTTCTCACAGTTGTCTTCCTGCGATTCCCTTCTGGTACTTGGCCCTGCAACATTTCAGTTAGAGGTAGCTCCTGCACTGCTGTGTCACCAGCTGGGCCTATCACATTCCCTGTTTGGTCTCTTTGATTTTCTAATGGAAGAGCTGCAGTGCCAGGCTGCCCTGCACGCCCTCCCACGATTAAAGCCTGCCTTTCCAATGAGCCTGCGGTCCGAGACCAAGCGCGCCACTGCGGGTGCCGCCCCGCATCCAGCAGAGATGGAGCAAGAGGTCTCCAAAGCCACAATTATTCCACTGTCTGCAGGTGAGCCTAATTTGTAAATTAGCACTGTCAAAGCACTCACAAAAGAAAATTATGCTAATGTCTTCCACCTGACTTTTTTTTTTCTAATGTTCATCTTTTATTCCAGTGTTTCTCCAGACAGCCATGTAAGCGGGCTTTTAGGAGGCCACCGTGTGAATGCAAATCTTCTCACATCTCTCAGAAGAGATACAGCTGAACAAAAAGGCCACTCTGCGGCAATAAAAAGGGTAATTGCTGAAACGTCCTACACAGAAGCGACACCATCGATGCCGTATTACTAATTCATGTGCCAAACACAGACCAACAGATATACTGACAATAAAAGCCATGGTTCCATAGAAATGATAGCCAGGGATACAATACCTATCTGATAAGAAACCAAGCTTAGCCAGAGGAAGATAAAATAGTCAGGATGAATAAAAAAAACCTTTTTTAAAAACCTTTTTTTTTAATCTATTTGGAGGCACCCAGTATCCCAATGGAATTTTCCAAATAACCTTCTAATTTATCAAACCCGACTGGGGTTTTGCTTGTTTTCCACCTGTGATCTGACACAACTCGAAGTTCTTTTCTGTCCTTGAATTCATGTGACCTGATCTCAACTAACAATTCATCAACTTCTTGTTTAGGTGGGCAACATAAAATATCTAATTAACTATGTCGAATTAATTAATTTCTCAACAACCCCAAGCTCTTGTATATATAAAAAGATGATGCTTATCAGGATTATTTAATACGATAGCCACATTTTTAAAAGCTTGTTGGGATAAAAATCAGTAGGTAAAGGACCAGGAGTATATAATTCTGCTTTGTGGCATAACATCTGGGCTTCTTAATAAAAAAGAAAAGGTTTATTTGCATTTTAATTGTTTTATTTGAGCTAATACTGACACATTTACTCAATAGTATTTACCAGGCTTTTAAAAACACAGATATTAAAACCGCTGGAACTCAAATTAGTGCTTCCGATTAATTTTATGAACAATATTTTTACTGTCCTATATTTTCAAACATTTATTGTAACGACCACTTAGGTTATTCCTTCTTATATCATTCTGCCAATGACAATGTCCTTAATAAAATAGTTTCAACCAATCAGAAGCTCCAGACATCACAACAAAACTGAAAAAAAAAATCTCTTTTCGTGTTGTTTTCAGAGACAAAAAAAAATCTTCAGTTAATCAAAAGGGTTAAAAGTACATAAGCACTCATATGGAAGGGGGGAAACTGATCCTCAATACATACATCTGGGTCCACCAAACCCATGGCTGGTTAAGATCAAGAATCAGCCTCGGCTCAAAGGACATCTTCTCTTTAGATGGACTTCCTTGGCACATGACCCAGGCTTCCCAGGGCAGCCAAGAATTACCTATAAAGTCTGGCATCCAAATCCCAGGAGAGTAAAGGAAGGATCAGTAGCCAGTATGATAGAGACAGGGCATTGTAAGTCATCATGGTCACATTGTTTTACAAGAAAAGACAGACGCTGGAGTCACACAGACAAGAATTTTTTTCCACCACAATTCCAGAGACTTCCAGAATGTCTGTGGTTTATCCAAAAAAAGCAGTCTTTGTCTTCAAGATCACACAATGGCCACAATGTGTGGAGAGCCGGTACTGTGACGGTTCCTCTATATTATACTGTATTTATATATTTTCATATATGCTTTAAAGATGTCCATAACTTGATGTTATGATCTTGAAGAAATGGACTATCGTGTGACCTGAAATGAAAAAAGAGACAGTTATAAAAACGGCATTTGGGTAACGGAAAAAACGTGTGTGTGTGTGTGTGTGTGCGCGCGTGTGAAGTCAAATTCAACTTCATGTCTAACTGGTATGTGAATTTTAATGCAAATTGGTGTGTTTTTTACAAAAATACGGGATGCATTGAGGACTACAGTTCAAGGTGTCACATGTATAAAATATATATTTGCTCTTAGCGGAAGTCCAGTTTCAAATACCTTTTCTTAACTAACCAGAGCAACACAACAGACACACAGTATTGTACCCATTAAAGAAATAAAAACACAGAAAAGTGTGGAACCCATGAGAAGACAGGAGAGAAAAAAAGTGTAGGTTGTTTTGAAAAGCATGAGGAATATAAAGGTAACCATGATCAGAGTAGAAACAGACACGATTACACTCAGCAGTTTACAAGTATATGAAAACTAAGAAAGTACGTATAACAGAATCAAATCATACTGCAATGCATGAAAGAAAAGAAAATTACATGGTGTGAATGCATAATAATCAAGGAATAAATTGCACAAAACAATTCGGTGTTATCTCAATAAATACTGAGTTTTTCTGGAAGGACCACAAGTATGACAGACGTATCACCTAGAGACAATGCAAATCGTTAAGTTAACATGTAAGTGTCAACAAATACAAAAAGAAACGGCGAGGTATTAGACCATAGGTGGGCCGTCACGGTCCTGCAGGACCGCGGTGGGTGCAGGTTTTTGCTTCAGCCAATTTCTGCTTTTAATTGAAACTCAATTAAACATTGTTGACGTTTTTCATATCATTACTGAGTCAATCCAGAAATTCTCACCGAGCTTTATTCATTTTTATTAAGATTCTAAAAATCATGAAAAATAAGAAAGTACGTATAACAGAATCAAATCATACTGCTCTTACTTACTGATATTGCTACCTAATGTTTAACAGTTATGATATATTCTAATCCATTTCTTGTGAATTATTAAGTCACTGCTCCCAATTAAACATTCTTTGTCATTGGCACCTTTAACCATTCTTCTGTGTAACTTGTACTCTCCATCAGTTAAGACAGCTTAGTACAGACAGATGCAAATGACCAAGAAGAATGACGATACATAATGATGTAACTGATATCTAAGACTGTATTCAAATAAAATTGAATGAATTGGCTGAAACGAAAACCTGTGCTTACTGTGGCCCTCCAGGACTGGTATTGCCCACCTCTGTTTTAGGCCCAAGGTTAGTCTAGTGGAATATGCAAGGTGTTGGCATTGAGAATGTGCTATCTGCTTTTTTTTACAGATCACAAAGCACAGATGTCCAAATACTCTCAGTGAGGTATGTTTCTTTTTTCAAGCAGACCACACATCTACACTGTACAAATAATTGCATGAATTTCACTGATTCCTGAATGTATGTGAACACATAGACAGCAGCCCAGTTTTCAATTTTAAAGAACCTCAAGCACATAAAAAATCATGCCAGCTGTTGACAAACATCTTGTCAATATGAGAAATGCTTTAAAATGTGAAAACTTTAAAATAATAAAATGAAGAAAGGAGATATGCACAATAAATATGCATA
>JABJVR010007715.1:0-11256 GCA_025773905.1 Chitala chitala | reverse complement strand
CCGGCCCCCTTCCCCTGCCTCCCCGGGCGCCGATCCCCCCCCCGCCGCTCCCCCGCCGGCGCGGGTGGGCGCGGGGGCGGCCGTGGGGGGGTGGGGCCGGGGGGGGGGGGGGGGGCCCCCCCATAAGTCCTGTGGATGATTACTAAGGTTGGGGGTTGAGAGAGGGTGCTAGGGTGTGGGAGTGGGGGTGGGGGCAGGGGGAATAGAAGTGGCCTTTGGGGTAGTAAACACTAGTTTGTAGAGGAGCTGCATCACATGTCTCCTTTATCGCAGGACTATATGGTGCCTCCAGCAGGAGGCAGTCATGTGCTCGGCTGCCTGGTTTCCCCAAGGTATGCCATTAATTTATGTCACTAGGATGACTGTGGGAGGACTAGAACTGGAATTTTAGGAGCAATGCCTTTAGTAGGACATGGTCCTGATAAAAACAAAAAAAGAAAAACATTTCCTATTTAAGCTCTTTAATGTGGAACACAGAGCTGGCTAAAAGTAGCGATACACTCGCCGGCATGTTATAAATGGATGTGGAAGAAACACTCCCAAGCAAAAGGAGTCAGCTGCAAGAGCTATTGACTGAACAAAAACAAGCCAAAGTGTGCGTTCACAAAGCTGGTATGTAAAAGTAGAAAAACGTCCAATGATCCAGAACAGTCAGGCCGGAACAAGGACAAAGTTTGTTGCACACATAAAAAGGGGTAAAACAGTGGAGAGACTGGGAACAGTCACAAGGAGAGGAGGGAGCTTGATTGTCATGATGATCATTCACTACGCCTTGCTGAGGTAATACTGAAAACAAGGTGAAATAAATGTAGGGTGACTGATGACCTGCCAGGTGAATTTAATGTTTGGGAGACTCTGTGCCGTGATGGTTGTGACAGTGACCGAGAGGGTGTGGTTGCATGTTGAGTGACCTTTGCACGTCAGTGTTTGTAAACATGACACTTGTGTGTTTCTGGAGTATTGAGCTGTTGCATATGTGACAGCCAACTGGATTCATTGCTGATAGGTACATTGCTATTACTTCATCCCTAATTTCAGTCCTTTCAGCCTGTGTCACACTACACTTCATATGTTTACTTTTAGGCACTCAGCTAAAGGTCTTTCGTGTTGGCCTGGCTCATGTCAGTAAATGAAAGACTAAACGGCTCTGTGCTGTGTACTAGACTAACTGGCTCTGTGGTGTGGACTAGACTAACTGGCTTTGTGGTGTGGACTAGACTAACTGGCTCTGTGGTGTGGATGAGACTAATTGGCTCTGTGGTGTGGATGAGACTAACTGGCTCTGTGGTGTGGATGAGACTAATTGGCTCTGTGGTGTGGATGAGACTAACTGGGTCTGTGGTGTAGATGAGAGTAACTGGTTCTATGCTGTGGACTAGACTAATTGGCTCTGTGGTTTGGACTAGACTAACTGGCTCTGTGTTGTGGATGAGACTAACTCACTCTGTGGTGTGGATGAGACTAACTGGTTCTATGCTGTGGACTAGACTAACTGGCTCTGTGGTATGGATGAGACTAACTCTTTCTGTAATGTGGATGAGACTAACTCACTCTGTGTTGTGCAGTAGACTAGAGGAGAGGACTGCCTTATAATCCCTGTACAGCTGTGGCATAATCATCCCACTACTTGTCATATTATTTGTCCAAAAATTGCATGATACAATAGCAGTAAGGAAAAAAATTTGAATTATCAAAAATTAGCATATTAACTGTTTTTATGTACTTATTTTATATTTTCAAATGCAGAAGTTTAGCAGTAGACAGTTTAACAAATTTCACTGAAACTGGGAGAAAGGGGAGCTTGCTAAAAGGTCTCCTGTATACCTGTGTGATGTAATTCTTCACAAGAGACATTAGAAGTACATGATTAATTTGGTGGCACTGACAAACAAGACTGCTGTTGTGCTGTTATGCATCTAAGCGCATCAATCAGTTATCTTAATTACCCGATTCTTTTTTCATTGGCAATGAAGTTCTCTTTGTAACATCATCTGTTTGGTTTGCATGTTATGTACTCTGTTGTTTTACTTTGGTGTATACAAAATAAACTGATTTTAGTAGTTTGATTATGTTCTCTCAAATGCCTTTGCGTTAAGCAGTTTCCAAATTTATTTGTACAGTATAGATTATTCTTTTTTCACAAATCTGGGTTTGCACTGTAACGTATCTGAGTAATAACCGTTTAAGGCTCTGACATTTAAATGCTGAAATTCATCATAAAGAAGCACTGTTAATGAAGCTTAATGTTTTTCTCATTCTGTGGTAATCAGTTTTTATTCCGGGTACTTCTGCGGTCAGGTGTGATCTTGAACATGTTTTACCCAGAACTGACTGACCTGGACCCTTTGAAAAATCCTCTCTTGTTTTAAGAAAAAATTCTTAAATTCATAGTAACAAAAAAAGATGGAGAAGAAGGGATTTTGGTGGGGGGGGGTTCACTTAGTTTTGGAGAGATGGATCTCGAGAAGACATGTGAAGTGGAATATAAAAGAGTCTGCCAACCGGCGCATACATATTCCATCTCCATCTCAGAGTTTCTGCTTGTCAGCTCCATGCCAAAAACATCACTGCTCCCTCAGGACTGAGAATTCTGGTTTTTGATGACTTGATGGGCACGGGGCCGGCTCCGCCCCTCTCCGTCTGCCTTCAGAATGTGCCGGAGGATTTCCCAGACGAAAGCCAAACGTAAACAGGACTGCCTCTGGTGAGGCGGAACTGCGTGGAGCCTTATTTACAATGGATATAGAATGTGGCTTTACATCTGCTGAGCGCCCTGTGTAAAGAGCCATAATCACTTTACAGGGAGCACAACACTCAGCAGCAGACTTCCTTTATGGGAGCAGATTTTAAATGGCTTTTTGATTCATTGGGTATTCAAAGAACAGTGCAGAGAAGCGACAGAAATCCTGCTTGGAAAGCCATTATTCCACAGTATTCCCCATGTTTTAGAAAGATTAGCCACCTGCTGATTAACACTGGTTACTGTGTGACAGAAAATGCCGTTTTTCTTCACTAAGAGCATATTCAACCCCCAGGCCTCAACCACCCCCCCAAGCCCAAGGTCAGAGGGGAAACAGTGGGGGTGCCAAGCCGCTTTTATTAATTGGCCCAAATCTGCCATTCAGTGTCACCCCCACACACCCCCCACGTACCCCTGCCAAGGCGAGGTGTGACAGCAGCCGCAGTACAGCATCATTCTCCGGGAATGTCTCTGTGCCACCTCGCCACCCTCTGGGACCCACAGCAGCGGCGCTGTTCCATAATTAGGTCAAAAATCACAAAGTGTGCCAGGAGAAGAGCTCTACTCAGAGACCCCAATGCTCCAGCTTTTGCCTAATGGAAGACATGTGAAACTGTCTACCTTGTCTATGAGAGCGCATACAAAAGTTTTGAGCTCCAGTGTGGCCCTGTGCAAATGATGCCACACAGGCCTCCAGGCTAGTCCTTCTAAAAGTCTGGCCGCTGACGATGTTCTTCATGTTTTCAATTCTGGGCACTAGTAATTTATAGCTTTACAGAAAAAATGACAGATAAAGTGCAAGACAACGCTTCACTGGTGGGACACTGATACGTGTTCCCCAAAGGTCAGGAGCACAACAAGAAGACGGAGAGTGTAAGTTGTTTTCAGTGAAGTCTCTTCAGGGGTTACACCGTCTATGACACAGTGGGACCGAGTTGTGCATTTAAGCTCAAACAGCAGCCCTCAACGTCCTAGGATAAACTGCTGAAAACCTGAAGTTCAAAAGAGAAAAATGGGAATCAAAGAAGAAGAAACCAAACCTCAACAAAGCACACTAGCAAGACAAAGAAGGGTCAGTTCTCTACAGAAAGGAAACAGAAAAAGAGACTTCAAGGGTACCAGTGAGAAGAGTACAGAACAAAATACTACAAAGATTAGCACAAAAAATGCTCCCTCTGTATAGCATTTAAGACTTTTGGGAAATGTAGAACTGAACAGTAGGTGAAATGAACAGTAAAATAAAGACATGCAGCAACAATAATGAAGAAAGCAGCCCGTAGAAGGATGTAAAGCTCACCCAGTACTGTAGCCAGCCTCTCTCTGAGCGGAGGGACGCCAGGGGCTGGAGGCCTGTGTTCAGGGTCAAAACTGTCTGACTGAACACACCTGGAAAACAGCCCAGGAGCTCCTGGTATAATTTCATGCTTATCAGACTTCTTCATGGCACCAGTACTGACCACAGGCCCAGAGGAAACCATAGCAGAAGTGTTAGCTGTGGCTCAGGGAGAGACCGTACTGTTTACAAATCTCCTATGGACAGTCCCCTCCCTGGACAGACATTAGTGCTCTGCTTTGGGATGGCTCAGCTACAGGCATGAGAGAAGGATAAGGACAGGGACAAGACCGTAACTGGCGAGGCACTCTGAGCCGCATGACCCGCCCACTGTGGCATGGAACCAGGAAGCACTTATCTACAGTTATCAGCAGTATGAATAGAGGTGGATAAAGGCAAGGGAGGCTGGGCAATGGGGACTGGAGGTGAAAACCAGGTGATTCAATCTTGAAACTGTGTTGAAGTCATGCCATGTTTTCTTTTTTTCTTCCCAAGGAGAAGCTATTTTGTAATGTTTGCTGTTGCATATGCAGCCCTGGAATACAGTGATCAGGCCGTCTAGACAAAACTCTATTTGTGCTACAGTCTTCAAAATCCAGTGAACAGAGACAATGAGTAAGAAGGAGAGATGAAAAATGTATGGAAAAGAAAGGTATTGAGGGGAAAAAGCAGGGAAGGAACACAATGTGTGCCAGATGACAGCTCAGTCTTTTTTTTTTGGTGTATACAAATAATTTATTTTCTTTCTTGAATCTCCGTTTGGGTGTTTTAACAAAAACTGTGTATCTCAAAAATAAATGGTCGACTGTTCAGATGACCTCAAAATTGCCACCTAGAGATGCCAGGTGAGTTCTCCAGGAAAATGTCCAGAATGCACATTTAAGGCAACTTTTGCATAACAACGGAAAGGTTACGTTTGCTATTGAAAGGTTACTGCATTTGGGTGTTTCACAACTGGGAACGGCATTCACATTGAGCAGAATATGGACACATAGCATTTTCTGTGAGGACAAAGAGAAGTGCTTCAAGATTATCTCTTGGAGTCTCTGTAGACCCTCTTTCTCTCAACACATTTAGTGAGTCCTCTGTTTCCTGGCAACCAACCAGATGATTGATCTGAGACCCACCCGCTAGACTTTCCTAGCCTTGCTGTTTACTTCTGTCAATACACTGACCCTGTAACCCTGGCATAGGTAACTTCTTTTTATCCACAACTATTGACTACTGGGTGTGTAAGCGTATTTGTTTCAGGCACAAGATTTTCTTGAGCATTTGAGTGTCGTTTTCCCCAGTTTAATCAGCAATATGTTGTTTTAAGTGCATCTCGGCATAGTGCTCAGGTGAATATTTCCATAAACAGGTAACAAGGACAACAAAAAAACTAATAAGGCACAGAAAAAAAATTAAAAGCCAACCCAAAAAACTAAGCATTACTTTTTTAAGTTGAATAACGCACAAGAAACAAAGGAAGGCAAATATGTCCAAATTTTACAAAGCACACACATCAAAGTGCACGCACATCAAAGAGATCATTAATTCCAAAGAGCATGGAGCCCGAGAGAAGTGCTTCTGAATGTTTTACAGCAGCATCACCGTTCCTCAGCAATCTGAAGGGTCCTAGCTGCGACACAGGAGTCAGAACCGCTATAAATACTGCATGTCTTTCCGAGAGGGACTGATTAGGGCTGCTAAAATGTGCAACCCAGTTACAGCACTGCCTGAATGCTAAACCCAGCTGAGATGCCTTTGTCAAGTGAAATTCTGAGAAGATTAAAGTGTTTTCTGTCTGTAAGGAAAACCACATGCCTTCATGCGTGTAAGCCAAACATGTTTGATGGCGACACATCTATGATGTATGAGGAGGCAAGTCCTCCGTCCTCATTCGATAGCACTACGTAAACCCCGTGCTACATTACCAAGAGAGGGGAGACAGGCAGAGAAAGGAAAAAAAAATCACTCAACTATCTAAAGGATGCGGTGCTTACATAACTGTGACGAGGGGGAGAGGGGCCTCTATTCGCCTCAAACGCAGGCCTCCGCCTCGCTTTCTATGGGTCCCCGTACACCAAGACAGCTCTGCTGGAGATCCTATGCTTTTCCACAATAGTCGATTTGTCAGAGCAGATGATCAGTCAAGAGTGAAGGACACAGCTATTGGGTACAGGGGCAAAGGGAGGCAGGACCAGCACTGGGAGACATTCAATGACAACTATTTCCTCTATATTGGCAGCTCCCCATATATAAGCCATCTTCAGTTTTGCTGTCAATGCATGAAACTGTAAGGCAGGGATACCGGATGCCTGTATGGTGGGCGCACAGGATATCGCTATAAATCAGACAGATGAGATGGCTGTATGGTGGGCACACAGGATATCTGTATAAATCAGTCACATGAGATGCCTGTATAAGATATGTGTATATGGCAGGCACACATGGTGCAAAAATAAGGTGAGCACATAGAATACCTGTATGGTGGGCCCTCAAGATGCATGAATAGAATCAATAATGTGTTTTGTTTTCAAATGAGTTCCACAAACAAAACAGTGGTGAACATACTCATTACAATATTATAGAAAGGATGACTGCAAATCCAGCCCTTCCTTAGTAACAACAACATAAGCCTATCAGTTTTATAACCAGACTTCTGCACTCGGTATGGGTTGTTTTCAGTTATTTTAATTATAAACACAATACAAAACAATTAAAAATATATAAGATCATTCAATTATTCTTTTCATTCAAGTGCATTTGATCATGTCCCATTTCTCCCCACATATACACACACAGACACACACACGCGCAGACATACACATAGACACAGACATACATACAGACAAAGACACACAGACATACGTGCATAGACATACACACACACGTGGTGACTCAAAGGGTGGCTGGGAGAACTCTTGAGATACCATTTCCTTGATGCTGGATACTGTAGCACTTTGTGAGTTGGATGGCCTCAGCTCTGAAAAAGAGAAAAAGGGGCAGGGTGAGATTAGGCCAGCTTGCATACTAGGCTCAACTGAGAGTCAGGAGAAAGGAACTTGGCCAGACGGTTTGGTTCCTTATACAATCACCAAGGAGAGTCATGAACTGATATGAGAAACTGGACATAGCTGTACAAGGTCTGGCTGAAGAATTTCTATGAAAAAACACTGCAGTGTCCCAAAACACACCTTCCAGAACAGAGACGATGGGATCTGAAAAATGTACATTCTGCCATTAATTAAATGGTATCCTGTTGTTCTCACATGAGATCTCCAAATAGTGATGACACAGCCACATGCATCTTCATGAATGTGACACCGTGTCAGCAATGCAACAACCCTATAGGCATTTTTAAATAGGACCAGGCCTTGCTTCATAGCGACCCAAAGTGTGTTCAGAACCACCTAGCAGCTGGCTCACAGTCAAGGTGCTGAGGTGCGACTCATCTCATGCAGCTCATGTTAAATGCTGTCCGTGATAAATGAACGGTTCTGCCGAGAATGGACCACGTGTCAAAGTGGCAGGAAGCTGAGCACCAGCCATACTGACACTTGGGATGGAGACACACACTCCAGAACAACGCCATCCAATTGTCACGCCACCCCCCTGATGACAACTTTGGAAACAGTTATAATGACGAAACACACATTTCCCCTTGTGTTTCTGCTCATGTCCATCATCGTGGGCGATCAGGAATGGTCTGGCAGAACAAACAGGTTTTACAATAAGGTACACAAAGCTGCATGTGCACAGCACTTCGCTTCAAAAACAGAAGGTAGTACTCCGCACTGATGATGATGACCACCGTTCAGGAACATACTAAACATACAACCTTCACCTGAAGTCCATAGTTCACTTCTTACTGGGTTGATGTTACTTTGCTTGTCATCAGTTGACTTGGTGAGCAGGTTACTTTCTCCAAAGCAAACTACAGCTTTGCTGTTTCTGGTTCTGGAAGTGCAATTGTCCATTTCATGTTGTAGTTTGATCCACAGGGACCGTGGTGGCTCAGGTCACAAGTGTGTGTACCTCATATTTTACTCCATTGTGCACACACCCAGTCTGGTCCCACAGAGTGACTAACTGTAATGAGTGTGGCATTTACGGCTCACTATCATAATTAGCTCATGACAAACTGTGCTGAATGGTATTTTGCACTCGCAGTGTAAGATGTGCTTTGGGAAGCTGAATGGGCACGTGTTGACTGTTAGAGGTGTCTTACAGCATGAAACTCAAGCAGCAATGTGGGGGGGGAGCTGATTAATATGCTGACAGAACACCGAGCTAAAGTATCAGGGGAAAGGCATACAAGAACGGAGCGAACAGATGATGCATGCATATTGTACACCACTGCAGAGGGATGTTAAAAAAGATGGCTTCCACGTCCATGGACTGACTGTGCCGTCTCCAGTGCGCTGACGACCAAACTCACAGCTTCCTGCAGCTCTTCACGTCCTGCTCTCGGTTACACAAGGACACATCTGCCAAGCGCATCGAGCTTGGAAACACACAAAAAGAGCCCAAATCCTTCAGGTCCACTTGTCAGAAGCAATGCATGTGTTTTAGCTGAAGCCTCTCCAGTGCAGATGAGATGAGATGAGGGTATGAGGGTTCTGCTCAGAGATGAGAGGAGAAATGGTGTGTTAAAGCAGCTGCAGGAACAGAAGATGCTCTCCTGCCTGGCTAGCAAGCAGCACAAGTGAAATGTGGACTCCTATATCCCAATAAGCCCCCAGGACGTTCAACAAGACATTGGAAGTTATGGGGGTGGTGAGGAAGGTTGAGTGTGTTAGTTGCACACACACTGTAAGAAGACTATAAGAGCAGTAAAACTTGGGCACTGTAAGGACCTGGTAGAGTGGAAAAAAGCAATGGCTCTAAATGTGATTTTAAGAACCGGATTAAGGGATTAAATAGTTCTGTGCTGCTCACTCATCCCAATCAGTGGCAACGTGATGTAGCACATGGAGCAAAACACCCACGTACACCCACACGCACGCCCACAAGTGAGCTCTGACACGTATGCGCCCACACGAGACAACACGTGTACGCGTTAGGCTTTCACAAGTGAATCAATGCAGACACACACACGCACACACATGCACGTGCGCGCACGTGCACACACATTCAAAAACAACAATGTTAGATACATGCGCACACAACTTCATAAAGCAGCAGATTTGCTTACATTTGGTGATTTATCAAAAGAATACATAAGTGCACACATGCGTGAACACAGACCCATATGGGTGGACTCTCCCTTCTGGCATGCAGCTAGAAGAGGATGATCAGTTCTAAGTTGCCCGTGTGAGCATCGGCCCCACGCCTTGCTGGATGTACATAACCAGGTCTAGGTTTGGTCAGAAACGACCCAAGTGCAAGACTCCTTGAAGCCCCCTATGTAACACAAGAAAAGGAGGAGGAGGAGGACAGAAAGGAGGACCGACACGTGGGTTGGCCCCCAGCACTAGATCTTACTTTACTAAGGTTCTCTTCTTCCTGCACAGACTAAAGGGCTCCGAAGCAGAAATGCTTGAGGTCAGACATGCAGGAGCTAAGCACCACTGAGTGCACAAGCAGAATTGAGCACAGATCCTGGGGAGATTTCCCTCATGGCAAGGGGGTGGGTCACACTCTCTGACCCCTACTCTGCCCACATACCATTTCCCCTGAGTCTCATTTGAACAGCACCGTTCTGTCTGCTGCTCAAACACATCTGAGCGCTAAAGCTGACGCACAGTAGGATGGCAATGAGCAATGCCACTGAGACATTGTCGAAAGGAAGCAGCTGACTGTCACAGCAGTTCGCTTTGACCGTGGCCAAGGAGAGATGACTAAGCTACACCTGTGGCAGGCTAACCCCCTCCTCACATCCCCACCCCCACTCTCTGTTGCTGACTCTGGCGTGGCGACAGAAACGTGTGCTGCCTCTTGTCTCCTGGAGCTCTGAACAGGAGGTACCCAAGCTGCCTATTTCAGGACTCCTCCTGTATGGATCAGAGTTTAGTCGGAGAGGAAGATCACTCTTATCCAGCTTCACCTCAGTCACTCTTCCTGGCCTGTTCTGGATAAGAAATAATCTTTCTGCCACATCAATGTCCTCCTGCCATTCCGACACGCTGATGAAAACAGGCTGGACTGAATGAGGGATGTGGCAGAAAAAATGACATGGGAAATTATGACATGAAGCTGTGTGCACGCAGGGTAGGTGTTGTGGCACCCTGATGGTAAAAAATGTGCTGGAACACTAAGAGAGCCTGCCTCACGTTGGCTGCTCTCTGGGGCCCGGTGTGCGTGCGCTCACTGCCGTGAGACTCAGTCAGTCACGAAGCAGGCTCTTCTCCTGTTTGTCTCCCATCTCCTCTCCTCCACCCTTCCAGCCCCCCCTGCTTTCACTTGTTTCTCATTTGCTGCGTGTTTGCCCTCAGGTCGCTCTGAGCTGACGCGTGGGGCCTAGGGGAGACCCAGCATTACATCACATAGCATTGTTCAGTTTCCCAGCAAAAGGTTTTTCCCCAAAGCAGCTTACCCAGCCTGCAAGGTTACAATGTTATCTATTTATACAGATGGACATTGGTAATTCAGCATATGGGCCTCTAGGGCTTGAACTTGCAACCTTCTAGTCACAACTTCAATCTATACTATTAACCACTTTCTACCAGCTGCACTGGAAGCACATGTAGTGTCAATATTATTTCAATGTTGTTTCATTAGGCACTGAAGTAAGACACTTGTCTTCTCCCTGAAGTTTTACTGTCTTTACTAGTAATTGGAAGCCTGCCAGTACCATGTTGCTCTTCCTGAAGGCGCACCTTAGGGACGACTTTAATGTTGGAAATTCTGAAGCAATATATGATGTGGTAGGATGATGTGAAGCATGCTGGGTAAAACGAGTAAGCAGAGCTGCTCAGATGCACTGTACAAACAAAGCCCTGCCCTGCTCTGTCTGCGGCAGTACAGACAGAGCCCTACAATGGTGTGTCTGCGGCAGTACAGACAGAGCCCTACACTAGTGTGTCTGCGGCAGTACAGACAGAGCCCTGCACTGGTGTGTCTGTGGCAGTACAGACAGAGCCCTACACTGGTGTGTCTGCGGCAGTACAGACAGAGCCCCGCACTGGTGTGTCTGCGGCAGTACAGACAGAGCCCCGCACTGGTGTGTCTGCGGCAGTACAGACAGAGCCCCGCACTG
>JABJVR010007714.1:0-11257 GCA_025773905.1 Chitala chitala | reverse complement strand
CATTTTTTTATTAGTGTAAAGCAATGTCAGAAACCTGGACCGTGGCAGCTGTGGCACATGATATATCTATCATATATATACTAGCAGTCTGAGGAAGTGTACAGCTGTAATGCAGTCCAGCTAAAAGGCAGCTCAACAGTTATCCACACTGCTGGCTAATATTAGCCCAAAAAAGGATTCATAAGACAGTACTGAGGAACGGTGCAGAGTCGAAACTCCACACGGGCTTTCTTCCCATGCCAAGGCTCTCTGTTCCAGATAATCTGCTTTCTTTTCTGCAGTCTAAACACTGTTCAGGGTGTGGTGTTAAAACGCTGACAGGGCTGTCCCAGGAGTGCGGGGCGGGCCGTGCACTTCTGCCGGCCAGAGTTGTGAAAGTCAACGCAATTTTACTGAACGTCACTTAAGCGCACTGCTTCTCTCGAACCTGCATCGCTGAGCACTTCGGCAAGAAATTGTCCTTCAGCATCAACGAGGGCGAGAAATACTGTAGCTAATTTGGATGTTTTCTGCTTAAATGGAGAATTTTAACTCCTCTGCAATGTTACCACAACGTTTTATTACACAGACAAGCTGTAGAGAAGCATTCTACGGGAAAACCTCAGAAAACCCCCTAAGCTTTGTAATTTGCCAGTCACAACAGTAATTTACCCTGTTTATTTAACCTGAATACTTTCAATATTGCTTTTTTTTCCAGGGCACCAAGGGTAGTCATGTGTGTCTTTTCAAGCTTGAGAATCCCAGCTCTCCACAGGGGAGAATTCCCTGCTACGTGCAGAAAGCCAATCCCAGCAGTGCGCAGACATGATTCGTAGGAGACGGTGAAGGTCTTTTGTTCTCCGCGACCGCGGTGGCCAACCTTTGTCCACTGTAAGCCCCGGGACATTCCACTTCTTGCTCTGGCTCCGCACTTAATTGCTCTATTGAAGTAATTATTTGGATAGTAAGTCACCTCACCTGGTGTTTCAGCTGTCAAAAAGGTGCTAATTAAAATGTATGCACTAAAACCTACAAAGCTGCTGCTTTCAAGGGCTGGTGAGTCCCCCCACCTTGTGTTAACATTAACGCAGAAAACCTGCCAGAGAGCCGGGACACCAAAATGAGACGGCTGAAAGGGACACGCAGCAGCGTAACACGGCAAGGCACCGGGCCGGTCCTTCTTACAGACACACCTCACCGTACATGCAGAAATAATGTATTTACGCTATAACATACACATCAAAGTTCCTCCCCATTTAAGTACTTAACAACGACCAGTAGTAACGCTGAGCGGGACGACTCAGGGAGGATAAGTGCACGTGCTGTTTAATCTGTCGTTGATGCGGGTTGCCATTGGAAATGACGGCTTGGGTCACGCCGCTGATTCTGCGACCGCCACGACACCTGCCTGACGTGAACGGTCACGCTAGCCACAATAAGTTAATGTTTGCTGACATCGGCCTGAAAATCCGGAGCACTTAAATATACAAATACATAAATGAATTAATATGTGGATCTCCTTAAAATTCTCATAATGGCTTGAAAACAGATGGTTACCATCTCAAAGCATGAAAACAAAACTAACAATGACATATATATACAAATATCATAGCGGTAGAGCAGTATGCTTCCCTGTTGAGAATACCTGGTACGTTTACACGTTTGACGAGAAAACGCAGAATATTCGGCGTCGCCTGCAACAACAGCAGCTGTTCAAGCATCAGTGTTTTTTTTTTTTTTTTTTGCTTCTTCAGTTTAAATGAAGCCGCTTAAGATAAATACTGGGTGCTCAAGTGTTCTGCCGCTCTGCGCTCCCAAATCCGGTTTGGGTCATGAGACAACTCCATCCTCTTCCAGCCCCACAGTCTATCAGTCATGAGAAAAGGCCCCGTCACATACGCAGGCCTGGCTACCGGGCCCTTTTGGAGCAAGACTTGCAGCACTGCTGCCCGTAGAACTTGTGGCTGCACACGCCATGCTGGGGAACGAGGTGGCACCAGCTGAAGTAATCCATGCACAGCCGCCCTTCTGAAAGACACGAACGGACAAATGGAAACTGGCATCTTTGTTTTCATGCTCAAGGGGTTTAGAGCACATTAGACCCCAGATGCTGACACTTCCCTTAATGGTCTGTATTATATAACTTTAAGATTCAGTAAGCGTAAAAAAACATATTTAGCAGCTGAAAGTTGTGTGAAAAGTAACACTGATGATGTCTCACCTTTTAAATAATCTATGTTTTATTCATAATTTGCAAAAAAAAAGTGATGTTTTTGCAAAACCCTAAGGAATATGTTTATCCTTGTGTAGCTCTGCAAGGCTTGGAAGCTTGTATTCACCCCCCCCATCTGAGTGCACTGTTTTTAGTATGTAGCTGTCTAAACATGCTACGGCAATGGCGCAGGTGTATGCTGGGAGATGCGGTACCTTTCACAACAGGGCCAGGCGCTGGGCAGAAGTGAGTGTTGCATGCTTGAGATGTGGCAGGCTTCTGATGGGGTAGACACCCTGAATCCAGCCGCCCTTGTCTCAGACACTGGATGCTGCGGGTCTGTACCCCCCCGCCACAAGATACAGAACACTGATGGCACAAACAGAAAGGGTCAAAGGTCAGACCACCCACATGCATTGCATACATACATAGTCTTATAGGTCCTCTGAGAACACCGCAGATATACATAATGTTTACATACAGTAAAAAACTGGAGTCCAGATTCCAGTACAAAATAAGCTATGTTAACTCTGAGCCCTACCTACCCTTAGCTACAACACCTGTTGGAGAGCACCCACCTGTTGCCAGGGGGAGGAGTACCATCCCATCGCTATGGCGCTGGTTGTCCAAGCCGGGCTGGCCCCATGCTCTGGACAAGTCCTGCCTTCACAAGCCTGCTGGAGCGCCAGCATGGGTTTGGGCAGGTTCCTGCATCGCCTCATGGGGAACTCAGCGTACTCCCCCTGGGGGCCCTTCTCGGCACAGCGGAGCTCCCTCTTTTGGGTTCCCGTCCCGCAGGACGTGGAACACTGTGACACAGCCCCATGAAAAACAACAGCATCAGGGATGCAATTCACAACAGGCACGCTCACCAATCCTTCTGAAAGCTGCACGGCTGACACTGCCCTGTTATTTTCCTCTCAATACTAAATATATACTGTATGTCACTGTGCATTTCACAGCATTTTACACCTAGGAAGTAGGGCCTTTTGTACTATTTCACTGTTAACCTCTGTCCTACTGTAACCACATGGAGGACAGTTATGAATGGTCCTTCCGCTCCCACTTCTAGGCATCATGCATGCGTGCATGTTTTTGAGCACAGCGTGCTCAGTGTCTTGGCGCACTTTTCTCAATGTGCATCACTGGCTATGCTCCACTCACACAGCCCCAACGAACATCAGCATCCTCACCTGTCCCCAGGGTGTGGCCACCCACTGCAGCCTGTCATTTTTGGGGCAGCGGCGCATCACACATGTCTCTTGGGATTTGGGCTTTTGACGCACATCACACAGACTCTCTGGCACCACCATGGCCCGGGCCTCCTGGTCGCTACCTTGGCAGAACACGCTGCGTGTCTTAAAGCCCCGGCCACAAGTCTTGGAGCACTGGAATGCAGACACATTTCACTTCCTTTTAAAAAATGAAAATCAAGATATGCTCAAAGACATCAGCTGAGCATTCCAGCTTATTTTCAGTGCTCAAAACACGCATATAAACTCAAAGAATTCCATGCAACAGAGTGAGATAAGAGTATAAATCTATAACTTTGCCCTTCCGCAACCACACGCAAGTAGCAGCAATGCTGAAACATGTTCCTTACATCAGGAAACTGGGTGCTGTGTACAGTTTAAATGACAAAGTGGATTTATGACCAAGCTGCTGTTCTTCCCTCTTGACAGTAAGACCCAAAGGCTCTCAACCTATTTATCATAGGCTGTGTGTGGATCAGGAGGAGGCACGGAATATAGTCCTCTTACAACTCAAGTGCATGACAAATATTTAGAACGCGTGGGTGTATTTTTTATGATGTGAATAATGAATGAGCCAGGGTCACGACCTGCCCACTCGGGCATTCATAACCATGCTGATCCAAATGCCACGTTTTCCGAAGCCCTGCGCTCCATGCTTGGGACCGCTGATAGATGACCTTTTCCAAGGCGTCCGCGCAGAGATCCTTGTCATCCAGATGATGAAGATGAATCACGTTGTGATGGCAAAGAGCAGCCATGGAACATCGTCCCAGAGAACCTTACGGCTTGAGACTTACTGGCTGCAGGCCACAAAACTGGTTCCACAGGGCATGGATGGTGTGGAGTGTAACACAGCCGAGCTGCTAGAAGCACGTTTGATGCCGCGTGTAACCATGTTTTGATGGCTCACTTATTTCTGTACATGTCGGTGTCTGAATTTTTCTAGCCATTTTAACATAACTGGAGAGGTAAGACGCTATGCAAATTAAGATTTCATGTACAGATTTTTACATTACTTTCAGTAATCGGATCCGTACTTAACCCTCCCATACATGGCTATAATGATTATGAATAGTAATTCATAGTCTTTTCTTGCAATTTCCCTGTGTGTCACTAGAGGGCAGTAGGGGTTTTTTTCAAAGAAGTAGACCCTGAATGACTTTCTCATGTATTCAAATCTTACAGCATATAAATTCCCTTTTTTAACACTACAGAAACTCAAGGGGACCAGTTAATCTGAAAATGTGATAACCAGAAAATTCACGTAATTAACGTCTAAATAAGGTCACAAATATGAAAACCTGAACAGCGGTGAGAGGAGGCCAGAACACACGACAGGCAGCCACCTCAAGCCACCACTCTCAAAATGTAAAAAAATGTTTAATTTTTAAGGCTGGAAGTGGACTCACCTGTGACCAAGCCCCAGAGCCCCATTCCGGCTGACAGGGCATGACGTGACAGGGTTGCACCGTGGCCGGGGCCACGACGGGACACATGGAGTGCGGAGCAGCCTCTTCGCGCTGGTAGGTGACCTTGTGTAGGCAGCGAATGGAGCGTGTCTGCTGACCGCTCCCACAAGTGCGACTGCATGACCCCCACTCCCCAACAGTCCAGCTGCAAGGTCAAGGCAGGGAGTCACACCCTCAGCGGACATAACAGGCAATACCCCTGGGAAAGTGTACCGTGTTAAAGGCTAGATTTAAAAAACAGATCTACCTGAGGTCTCTCCCTCTCTACCAGACTCAGAAGCCCATCAGATAGCTTTGCCTAAATCTAAGTTTATGATATCAGGAGAAGAAATCCTACCACCCTTGCAGTAAACTGCCACGGTACTTGACACATAGATGAGGGCTCCTTCTCATATCCACCTGGAAAACTAGGACGCTTAAGTAACATGCAAAGGCTTTAACATATAAACACAGGAAAGTGTAACTGTCAGTCTGCCAGGGTACGCTTGCAGAGCAAGCCCTCTCATTCTCAGCTCTTAACTCCTGTCAACAGTTTGTCAGCCACCGGACAGAAAGGATTCGTCAGAGAACCACAGGCTCCTGAAACCAAACTGTTTATTTTTGGATTTCCATGCACACTCCACCCTCTCTGCTTTTCCCACAGGACACAGACCTGCCCCGATAGCTTCCCCCGTCCATCCTCATGACGCAAGCTCAGCAGAGTCCGATCATATAAATAGCATCCCTTTTTGCATTAATTATAGCTATAGTAATAACTATCTGTGGTTTTTCATCTTCTTTGAAATCATGACCAAAGCAACACACACCACTACAGGTTCAACCTGAGGTGGGCACGTGCAAAGGTACAGAATGAATTCTAGCAGGTTCAGAACTATGAAAAAAGTGACAAGCCTCTCCCACCCACACACATCTGATACAGTCCCAAAACCCCTTTCCTTTTGCCCCAGAGCTTCCATTTTCTAACAAACCGCAAGAAGCAAACCAGCCAGGGCATGTTTAAGTTCGGCAGACTGCCATTCGGCATGCAAGTTAAACCTGCCACTCCGGTATCTGGGAATTTCTCTCATTTGGTTGAAAATTTAAACCTTTCCAAAATAAGAACTTCTTTGGTCAGTGGGGGATCAATTATGGTAAATACGTACTTTGACAATGGCATTAAAGAGAGGACTGACAACTGGCAAGGGTGGAGTAACAGACCAGCTGCCAACACCTGGACATACGCCCACTCCTGGACCTGCTGTTTAAAGGGCCTATTTATAGCACCCTTTCATCAAATTATTTAACAAATTTTAAGGAAAGGGTAAACTGCAATTTAATGGAAAAATAAAATATACCGCTATCCAGTATCACATTAACTCGTGGGCTAAGCATATCCAAAATGGAACCATAAAAAAATGTAACTGGTTAAAAACTGCTACGCTTCAGGGCAAACCAACAAACGTCTTGTTAAATCTGTAATTCTGGAATCCAAAAATAAGTGAAAACTGTCAAGCAATGAGCAGGGAATTGCAATAACTGAATATCGAATTATAGATAATGCAACTTTCAATGCTACTGTTTCAGTCCATGGACTAATCTGGAATTTTAACCTCACCTAGCTCATCTTTTAGCTTTTATTAGCGCTTAAGGTGCCATTACTTCATATAGCTCGGTTGTAACCTGATATTAAAGTATTGTGAGTAAATGCTAAGTCTTTATGATAATCTTGCAACTGCAATCTCCAAGCACAGTGGAGTCCACTTGCCAAGTGTCCATTTAAGGGGATAGTATGTTAATGTATAGCAGGTCCATGGTACCTTTTTTTCCCGTTTATTTCATATGGCACACGTGATTAGTTAAAGTGGACATGAGGGAGGTGGATATATGGCTTTACTTGATAAAAATTATTAGTCCCCTCTCACATATTCTAATGTTAATGACATTGGAAAACCGAATACCCAGACGTCATTATAAAATGAATTACTACACATGATTAAGCATGATGTCTATTGCTACTTCTCAGACTCGGCAGTGGTCAACAGCACCTTTAGATGCCCGCCCACCATGCTGCTTTACAAATGTGTTAGCCAGTGTCTGTAGCCCAGCCTTCAGGATCTCACTGGAGTCTCATCGCTTTACAGAGAACAAAAAACGAGTCCTCCTTCAGTAATAGTGTGTAGCAACTATTAGTAGTGTGTTCTGAGTTTGAAAAACTGTTAGAAGAAAAAAAAACTCAGAAGTAAAAAACAACTTCTAAAAAACAGAACTGATTTTAAATGATTAGCAGAAAAACATTAAAAAAACACTATAGAAGCAGCCATGCCTATGATGTAAAGTGTATGGGGAACTCTCATTGGAAGCAGTTCAAGCAGTTAACAAACAGCTAGAGATTAGCACGTATAACAAAAATGTACATTCATAATGCACCACATAGCTGTGTCCGGCATTCTCCTACTGTGGAATCCACTGAATTTTAAACTTACAAAATACCTTTTATATGCTGGTACATTTAAGGTCCATTTTAAAAACATCATCCTTAATAGGTTTCTGAACCATTTACACATCATAACTTCAGCTGTGTGTGTTTAACTTGTGCAGGATATTCTCTACAGGTAAGTGATCCTGCACCTGCTAATTTAAGGTTTAAAGAAAGCAGATACACTCAGTAATAAAACTAAGAGGGCTAGCAAAAGGCTCTGTAAAAACTCCCATTTATCTTGTAAGCGACGGTGAATTTATGGCGTGATGTAGCTGAATTCGAGCTCCCCATCTGAGCCCCCACGCTCTGCAGAACACAGAAGCCAGCGGGCACCGCAGGTAAGTGTGCAGCGTCTGGCCAGGAAAGTGCAGCGGATTCCTGGCCGGCTAGACTGGCCACGTCCTACAGGGATTCCAGCACTTTCACTACAATAAAACACGGACAGGCCTGTCAGCACTAGAGATATTCCCTGGAAAGATAAGTGAATACATTCCTCTACCTTCTTTAATATTTTGAAACTCAGCTCCAGACATTTTTTTTTCCCAAGGCCTTTTTTTCTTCTGAACTTGTTTTTAATCATTTTTAAATCAAAACACAAAAAATACAAGCTATTTTAGGAATTTGCTACTGATAGCAAAGTTAGTTTTTTTTTTTTTCTTTTAAATTTTGAAGACTTTCTTGAGGTTCTCCCAAGAGCATGCTTTAATGCATTTGGAATTTTGCTGTTGCAGATATATGTAGAGATGTGACCTCATGTAAATTATCACGGACAGTGTGCTCTCTGGGGGGGGGGGTCCTTGTGAAAGGTAGCAGTATGTTTAAAATGTAATAGATAGCATTTTTCTTGGGTTTTCTGCCACAGAATGAGCAGGGGGTCATGACCGTTACCAGACTGTCTGCTACAGCACAATGAACAAAAATGTAACACCAGACAGGAGTGCTACAAGGATGCAGAGAAACTGATGGCAATCAAGGCTGTGATTGTGGCTTTAAGGGCAAGACAAGAAAAAATGTCAGTGTTCAGCCTTTAATCCACCAGAAAACAGACTGAATAAATCAGAAACATTCCGAGGAACGTGAATGACAGGCGTTACTGACTTTACCTAACTACGTGTCTTGCAGCACACGGAACTGTTTAACGGCAGTAAAATGTCACTCTTCTACAAGCTTAGGATATAATAAAAAAGTTCAAAAAAATTATTTACTGCAGCAAAAGTGGTTTCATATGGCCTTTTTTGCTTGTTCACTTGACATTTCTCATAAGTAACCATAGTAATGTCAACAGACACAACAGGGGTAAGTTAACAGCGGGACAACTCAGGAGAGAAACCTATTGGTGCTTCCACTGTCAGGGGAGCAGCCTTTCAGATACATGACAGTAAGTGCAGAGCTATTCATTTGTGTCTGAGCCCTAATAAATCACACCACGATCCCTGAGGACGTTTTTGCAGGATGAAACCGCCATCAGGGCCGTGTTGACACACGGCCGTCCATCACACAGCTTCTTCATAAATTCATACCACCTTTCTCTGTACATTGTTGTGAAGGGATCCAAACTGAGCCCAATTGCCACAGTCAGGTTGGCCAAATTTTACTAGTCGCCAGCACAAGTCTAGAAAGCAGCTCGACTGGTCATTCACAGTTTTCGAATATGTAGCGTTTAAACACAGATGCAGTGCAGTATAGGTTCTTCCCAGTGGCCAAAAGAGGACCTCTGGGTTTGTGGGTGTGCTGGTGCCCCCCCAAACTCCGCCTTCTCACTCCCCTATTCCATGGCAAATGGCAGCACGGGCTGACCCTGTCTGGAGGCTATGCTAATCCTGTTTGGTTTGGGAGTGGGAGGCCAGTGGCTGAGGCTGTGTGCTCTCTGGCGGGCCTCTGTGGAAAAGGCCTAGAGTGTTCCATGCCCACAAAAACCACACAGACAAAGTGTAGAAGCCATTCTGCCATGGCACTCAAGTAAACTAGCGGCTCTGTGTGTGTGTGTGTGTGTGTGTGTGTGTGTGTGTGTGTGTGTGTTTGTGCGCGCGCGCGAGCGAGCGTGTGCATGCCCTGTAGTTACCAAACTCTGAGCAGACATACAAGCTCAAACACACAAACACACACACTCACACACACGATGCTGACACAAATAAGCCCTGTTGCAAAACACTTGTTTTCCTACCAACACTGCTACCTGCAAGTAGTTGATGGTTTCACAGCCACTATGCTACAAAAAGCCTGTAAAAAATGCAAATGCAGCCACCTTCACCTTATGTCAGATACAACAGATATAAATTGGACTCACTAAGCTGGACAAGGCTGCATGTTACAGAGATGAGATCCCATCATTGGTCGCAGTTGAGAATTGCAGAAAGAGGCGTTGACCTGAGTGTGCTGGTCTTGCAAACAGATGGCTTTTATGGATACCCGACCTGACAGGCAAAAAAAAGCAATTAATTTTTTAAATTGTGAAAATGTCAGTTTTGACAGTATCACAAAGTTCTTATGCAACAGAAAAGTATCCAAAAAACTATCACATCACATTATGTGCTACAACTCGTAATTATACTAAATTTATTACACTAAAATTACAACCCGCAGAGTATACTACCACAGCACTAATTAATTTCATTCACATTTTACGTTACGTAACACTGAAGGCATAACTGCAGCCTTCATCTGAATTTTGTTAAACAAATATGGTCTTTAATTGGATTGTTTTTGAGTCCACCATGTTGTGAGTCTTATTTGAGGAACATCTGCTGTCAGCTAGTGGCTTACTTCCTTTTACAACTAACACCATCTGGAAAAAACCACTCGGCCAGAGACGTGCCGTGATGGCACAGGTGGCAGAAGGACTGCCAGAAAGAGTTGCCTTAATGCCACAATGAACGTCTGAGGCAGTTAACAGGAATTTCAGCACCTGTCACACCTCAGCTGTCAGTGTCACTAAGGCAGCCAAAGCAATGGTGCAGAGCCAAAGTAATAAGGGTTACAAAGGTTTTTACTTACGACAGTACTTTGACAAGCTCTGACAAACCAACACACCCCCCCCCCATGTATTCTCCCAACCTCCCATCACCACAGTGACTCAAAGGCGCCCTCTGCAGTTTGACTCACACACCTCCACCACAGGTAGCTGAGCAGTCAGACCGGGCCACCCCCCACGTGTAGCTGTGCTTCTTTTCACTCTTGGGGAGGGTGTATTCCCACCACACTCCTGGATTTTTCCCCTGAAGAAGGATCTGAAGCCAAAAAAAAGGTTGTGAGGCTCACCCCCGCAAAAGATACTTCTGAAAGGTATTGGGCACCTGCCGGGTTCAGCAGGCAGAGCCTGGCGCCTGACCATAACCACAGAGAGAGAGAGAGACACAAAACACACAGTGTCACAGTAGGGGGGATGCCAGAAGCAGGCCGGAGCCAGAACTCTGACTGCTGACACCACACCGCTGACTGGGAAAAGAGACACACTCACATGTTTGTCTGTCTGTGTCAGGACAGACACAGCTCTGAGTATCTGAATATCACCTTGACCTGAAAAATAATCCTCACTCAAATACCCCTGGAATAACATCCTTTGTTGCACCTTCTATGATAACTGCTAACATACAAGGCTTGGCCACACTCTCTAAATACATCATATTTTTGTAAATGCCAAATGGCAACAGGGGAGAAAGTTACAGAAATGTAAACCAAAAAATATATAATTTTAAATATAGTAAATTAGGTATTTGGCTGTTACAAAGTAAGAGTAAAGTTTACACTTCTTTAGATTCCCCTAGGCGGCACGGTGGCGTGGTGGTTAGCACTGTCGCCACGCACCTCCTGGCCTGGGGTTCAATTCCTGCCTTGGGTCTGTGTGCGTGGAGTTTGCATGTTCTCCCTGTGCTTGGTGGGTTTTTTC